>JASKGO010001589.1:0-22760 GCA_030556065.1 Holobus sp. GC000080
AATATTTTAGTTAAGTAGAGCCTTGGGAATAATTAAGATATCAAAAATAAAAATAGCTATATTTAAAATAGTTCTCCCAAAACAGTTAACCGGCCAATTAAAAAAAACACCCTGTACATTCAATGAACCATCAAACAAAAACGTTAATTTGTTTGTGAAATTATTTATTATTATTACAAGTTGCTTTCATGCTTTTCTCAATTAATTTAAAAAAATTTGACTAAAAAAAGTAAATAATAAAGTGAACCTGTAAACAAAGAAGAAAAAATAGTAATAAGTCGGGATTACTCCATTTATTAAAATTTTTAACCAATAAATAAATTAAAATTTAATACTTATAGATGCACAAAAATGAATTTAATATGGTTCGGTTAAATTCATTATATTGATTCGGTTTTTTTATATATTTTTAAAAATCTGCAGAAATTTAGTTCAGTTTTTTTTGGGGGGATATCATTTGTTATTTAAGCATTTCACTTTTATTGTTTCGAAATTAAGTTTCAATTTACTAAGGATAAAATTGATTATTAATAATTAAAATCAGTATTATATTTTTTTTTTTGTTAAATTCATCACTTCGATTAACCATTTTCAAATATTTAAAAATCTTAAGATTGTTAAAATTATAGAAGTGAAAATTATGTAAATACTTCGAAAATATTATAGTAAAAGCTATTTTTTAACAATAAAATTAAATGCGTTTTTATATGTTTTTGTATTGGGAATTAATTCAATATTAAAAAACTTTAATTTACTTGTTTTGAAATTTTATGTAATTTATTAGTGACTTTTAGTCTTTTAGAAATAACTTATTACCAAATATTCGTAGTTTTCTTTGGCAAATTTTTTTAATCTATAAAATTAAATTAATTTGTAATATTTTTTTCCAGACGGTTTTTAGATGTAATTTAGCTAATGCGTTATTATTTTTTTTAATTATTTGCTGTTGCAGTAATCATATGAATTAAAGTCAATACTAATTAGTTGGAGAAACTTTTAATATAATAAATTATGAGAAAGTTCTTGAATTCTAAAGATGGAAAACTAGAGTCAGGAAAACTTAAAATAAAAATGGAAATGTATTTATTATTTATAATTCATTGTTGTTTCTTTTAAAAATCAATTTATTGAATTATTGAACAAACAGAATATTTATCAAAGCGCACGGCATGCGGACGAATATTGAATTAGTTGCCGAATTGACAAGTCAGAAAACCGATTATCCTACGTACCGATCTTTTTCTGTCTAAGTTGATAAAAAAGAAGTTCAGATGTTATTTTAACTGAAACTTCTTTAGAATATATTTGAAAATATAGATATCTTTAAGAAATAATAATTAATCTTAACTATATCACTCAATATTTATTATACAAAATACAAATGCAGAAAAAGAAAATTATCAAAAAAGTTATATAAAATATTTTAATTGCAAAGAAAAAAGAGATAAATTACCAAAAAAAAGTGTCAACGTCATTTTAAACTTGAAACTTATTACATCACTAAATCAAGAAGAAGAAGAAAAAAAAAACGCGCAAGCAAAAAATGCGATGCAATCAAGAACTGCCAATATTGGCGTTCGTAGACGGCAAAAAGAGTAAAAAGAAGTATCCTCCCCGAACAATAAAAAGAACGGAAAAATCCAGAGGAAAAAAATAGAACACCGATTTCATCAGTCACGGTCGACTCAAAATAATGCGCGCACAAATAATAGCATAAGGAGATATAAAATACGATATGCTTAAGGGGAGGAACGAAAGTGAAGGCAGAGGAAAGGAAAAAAAAAGTGGAAGGCGAACAAGAAATGGAAAAGAGAAAAGGATACTCACTTTAATGACGTCGCCCCCTCGTAACCAAAGAAGTGCACTTTTTGCCTGCTCGTCTAGTCCTCGTTTTGCCAGCCAGGCAGGACTCTCGGGGAGAAAAAAGAAGCACGTGGCGGCAATTAATGGCAATGTTGTGCTTAGTGCTGCAATTAAATGACCCACATTATTGTTACAATTACTACCCAAACTGTAATCAAGTCTAAACAGTTGTTCTGGTCGTTTAGCTCTTTACAGGGTGTCCATTTTGCTCTTTTGGCTAAAATTATGTTTTCTTATTTTATTTTTATGTAGTTTATTTTTTTTAAATTTAAATTTTTGGTTTGCTTACAATTGAAGGCAGTAGTTTTGTAATTAGGGTATTTAAAAATTAATTAAAAAGTTATTTTTACCCCATTTGATCAAATTTGGGTCTTTATTAATAATGAATTATATTTTCCTCTGTTTAAAACTTGTAATTAATTATGAAGTTTATTGAAGAAGAAATTTTTAATTAAAGAGTAAGTAATAAATCTCAATTTCGTAAAGATCCAGTCTTGGAATTATTAAAAATCCAGGTATAAAAATACTGAGCAATTAGAAAAAGAAAATAAATATCTAACAAAAAATATATACAGGGTGTTTTTTTTTTATGAAATTTGCTCTCCTTTATAAATTGTAAACGGATGCTGTTTTTTTTTTCTATTTTTTTTAGAATTAGGAAAACAAAGTTATAAAACTTCAGCAAAATATTTCTTAGAAAATATTTGCCCAAAAAACGTGAGCCCTTGAATGTTAAAAAAATTGTAGGTTAAGTTTCTATCACGGATTCAATAGTGATTTCTAAATATCCTTTTTTTAATTTTCCAAACAATATCTGGATAACTAAGTGACTGATTTAAAAAATAATTACATTTTCGTATTTGGAATTAAAAAACCTTTAAAATGAAATTTCACATAACCAAGTTTACCATTAAAATAAGTAAAGCTTGGCGCGTAACTCATAGAAACCCGGGTTTAAAAATTCGGTTCGGCTATACCATTTTTTTTTTAATTCAACCAATCAAATTTTTAAGAAAAGAATAGTAATTTCGTATGCACCCTGTATATAAAGCCGAAAACAGCACCCTGAATGTAAAGTGGAGTCAAGTTAATTACCAGCAACTGTCCTCCAGGATAACAGCGAGCCGAGAGCGTAGACCAGAAGTATCCCGAATGAGTAACTGGCAAATGGGATGCTGCTGAATACGCCGCGCACGTTCGCCTCCGATGTCTCTCCAATTAATACCTTGTTTAAGCATTCAAATAAACCACAATCAGTATAGTGTACAATGCAGTCATATGTAATATTGCTGCTATTAATGCAACGGAAATTGTTCGAAATGAATAAGATACCTGTCCGGGGGCAGCGCACAATCCGGCTGAAATGCCCGCAATAAGTCTGCCAACAACCATCAGCGCATGGTTGGGTGCTAAAGCAATCAGCAGCCAGCCGGTGACCAGCGGCAAAGCTGACAGTTGCAGAACCATTTTGCGACCGCATTTTTCCATCAGGACGCCGCTCAGTAGGGCTCCCAGAGGAGTCGCGGCCGAGTGAACGCTCGCTGAAAAATACTTGAATTTAATTTCCATCATCGAAAGGACGTTCACCCGCTCCTTTTACTATAAATGAATAATATTGAGGTGGATACTATGTAATGCTACTATAATATGCAGGATGCTTTATTAGAAAAAGCTCTTTGATTAGAAAATTGTGCTCGGCGGACGTTGACTCCTCTTTCTTCTGTCGTTTGCTTTGGTTTTAGGTCAAGGGCGATTAGTTCAGCTTGTTCTTTGTGGTACCGGGATATACATTTTTTATATCTTTGTTGTTATGGGTTAATTTAATTTTTCTATAATTTAATTTAATGTTTCTTTATTAAGGCTAAAATTGGAATTTAAATGGTTTTGGAAATTTAAATTAAAGGAAATGCTAGAAGCTAGAATTATTTGCTTTAATTTATTTTAATCAAAGGAAATTTATTTTAATATTGTTTGAAAAAAATAATTTGGTACTTTTTGTAAAAAAATATTTTTATAGCTTTTTTAATAGCAGAATTTAAAAGAATTAAGATTAAGTCTAAACTAATCAATTTTTTATACAGTTTTTTACATCGTATAAATAGCTATGAAGGCTTTAATAAAATAATTATTTAATTATTATTAATTATTTATTTTTTAATTATTATTAATTATTCAATTATACAATAATTATACAGGGTACCTAAAACGCTTTGAAATTAAATGGCTGGACAAAATTATCTGAATAAACTATAATTTTTTATAGCATTTTTTTGAGTAATAAACTGCATTTTCCTAATAGTTTTTCCAATAAATTTGCCATCCTTTGTTACCTTTTTTCGTCTCAAAGTTTGTCATAGGGGTTGAGGATTTTTCGGTTTTTATCTTTATTGGGTCTCATTCAATTTTAGTAGGATTTTTCCTACTGTGATCTTTAAAGATCAGAATCAGCACCTTAATTATTAATATAAAATAATAATAAGTGATGAAAGTAATAAGCTAATTTGGTTTAATAATAATATTGATCCAATTTTTTTAAAGGATTGTTATTAATTGATTATAACAAACAAAGATACTAAAATTATATATTTCTTGTTTTTTTTTTGCTAAGTAATTGCTTCTGCATAAAAGAGTAAATTTATTTATTTTATAAACATTTTTGCCTATTTTGTTTTAATTTGTTTTATTTCTATTTAAATGGATATTTTATTTTATTTTTTAAATAACACCCTGCAGTGAAATTTGTAGTTTCATTTTAAAAGAAGTTATTGCTTTTGCATACATTTTAACTCACAATTTTAATAATTATTGTTTATTGAGCATTTATTAGTCCTAAAATTGTTTTTAAAAGACAATGAAATAATCTATCAATTTTAAATTAAAAATATATAGCTTCTAAACCATTTAAAATTATTTTTATGAATAAACTAAGCAAATAATTTGAGCAACAAAGTACAGTACTAATTGCATAACTTATACATATTTTAAAAAAATTTAAATTACTACTTTAATTAAAAAATAAAACCATTTAGAAACAAATAACTTTTTTTAATAAAAACAAATAAAAAAATGTTATTGGAATAATATATCGCATTTTTACATTTAAAGCACCACTTTAAATAAAAAATTAAAACAATTTCGAAACAAATAATTTTTTTTCAATAGAAATAATCCATTTAATTTTTAAATTTAAATTACTACTTTGAATGAAAAAATTAAAACTATTTCGAAATTAATTTTTTTTATCAATAGAAACCAATCAAATTATATTATTGGAATATTTGTTTTCATTGTAAAAAGGGGTTTTTGGACCAAAAATTGCACTCGACTTGAACAAATGAAAGATGAATGGATTTTTTGAGGATGGTTGTGAAATTAACGACACTCGGGATGACAAATGTTTATTGAGACTCTCTAGATCAAGGTTGGCAATTAAATCGGGTCAATGATAAACATCTCTCTATCTAAATTACTCTTTTGTTTTTCCTTTACTTAATAGCTTTTTTCTCTTGATTCTCGAACAAAAGTCTAGCTTAAAAAGATAAATTTATTATCTTCTTAATAAAAAAAAAAAAAAAAAACTATCACTTTAAAAAGAAAGGAATAAAAGCGCACCGATGCAGATATTAATTGTGTAATTATTATTCCTATTAATAATTAACATACCTGACCATCTGACTAAATATTTACATTTGGCAATAGGCAAATAAGCTTTCCTATAGCAAAGCAGCATAAAAATAATTAAAAAAGGAAAATAAAACAATGGTAATGAACTCACCAATCCACGAACCAATGTCTTCGTCGATTTTCATCGTGCTGTTGGTACTTTTTAACTGTGGCAGTAAAACGGCAGAGTACCCAATGGGCATTCCGCAACTGGCCGCAATCAGCATTACTGCAGCTGACACCAGAAACTTTAAAACAAATCGCAACAAACTCAATCAACTCGATTGCAAAATAGAAATGTCTGGAAAAAAAAATTACCTGAGCTACCAGTCCTTTGAAATTCTGTCTTTGGCATTCTTCTTGACTGTCACTGTGTATTAGCAACTTTTTTTGGGTCATATCGCTTCTATAAAAAAAAATTAATATTAAAAAAAGTGAAAACATAATTAATTATTATAAAATAATATTAAAAAAAGTAATTACTTGTTTTGTGACATGTTGTATTATTTAGTAGCTTATGTGTCTCTTTGGAGATTCGTTGTCGACTGAGGTAGTCATAGAAATTGTTTTGTTTCTATTTGATTTTGCACACTCATACACACTCACACACAGAATGATAGACGTAAAAGGAGAAAGAGAAAGAGAGAGAGAGAGAAGTGAGAAATGTACAAGCATGTTATTTGGTTCCAGGTCACCTCCTACTACCATCCATGGATCATGGGACCATCAATTTCGTCTCCCAGTTGTCTGCTGCGGATCATTTTTTAATAAGGTAGGACTTAGGAGCACATAGGAGTTTGTTTATAAATAGAACAAGTTTCGCCAAATATAACGGTAATTTAATGGGATTTTTTTAAAATTTTTAATGTGCGATTTGATTTTATCTCGGCGACTTTCACTATGCAAGAAACATGACATCAAAGATGCAGATTGCTAATATTTGCTTTTTCGCTTTTCTTTTTATTTAAATTTAATATTCGAGAGTATTCTCTGTTATATAAAATGCTTCTTGTGTAAATTTACATTAAACGGTTTTATTGAATATAAAAACCTTTGGTTTGCTGAAAGCATAAAAATTTGGAATTTACTAGCTCAAACTTTTATGTTTTTATCAGCCTTTTAAAAAGGGCTTTAAATTTTATATTTTGTACTGAGGCTCTTTAAAATTGTTAAAGTCGGATTTAGTTTATGGGTTGCAATTTGTTTTGTGAATTAAGGGGTGATAGCTAAAGTAATTAATTTAGAAGAAATTTTAATTTTTATGTTTTTTTTTTTTTAACAGAGTTTATTGCAGTTTTATTCAATAATGTTATAAATAAGTAGAGCTTTTAGGTTCAAATTGAAATTTTGCTTTAATTGTACCAAAAATCAATAAGTAAATAATTGATCAGATATGCATAATGTAAATTTTTGCAACTAAACTTTAACTATTTTTTTTTAAATTCAGAAAATCCGAAACCTTGTGATACTAAAAGTAATTAATTATGAAGAAATTAAAATTTTTAAGTCTTTTTTTTTTCTTCATAGTTCATTGAAGTTTTATTTTATAAAACTATAAATAAATGGCGCTTTTGAATTTATATTGAAATTTTTTTTTGTACCAAAAAACAATAAGTAGTTAATTGGTCAGATATACATAATACAAAATTTTGCAACTATGCATTAACTTTTTTCATAAATTTTTTATTGAAAAATTCAAAAAATCCAAAAAAATACTGCAAACTTTCATTTTTTTTTTTGTCAAAATAATCAAAGTTATAAGGATACTAAAAAAAGTAACAGCAAATAAAATAAAATAAAAAATGAAAATTTAATGCGACAGCAATTTTCATAGAAAATTTAAAGTAGAAATCGAAGTTATAATAAGAAAGGCCTAGACAAATTAAAATCATCATTAATTTTTATGAAAAATAATACAAAAATTCCCAAAAATTAATATTTTACGGGAATTTTTTATAGCAACCAAAATTATTAATAAAAAAATTGATAAGAAATTTAATTATAATATTAAAAACAAGATAAAATAAAATAAAGTACCTATTTAGATTTAAGCGACTAAGTAAATTTAATCAATAGAAAAAGAAAAATCCAATTTGCGGCAATCTGTCGGAAACAAAAGAGCAACGAGTAAAGGAAAACTTCTAGAGGGCTTCGACAAAGAAGAAGCAATTTGAGCAATCGGACGTAATTATCAATTGCTGTTATCTGCGCACAATTGAAACAAAAAGACTGGCTTGTCGATTCGCGAAACACAATATGAATGAAATGTGGAGGTCACGGTTCCTGCGACAGGAAGTCCTAGTTGACCTGAATTTTTTCATTTCAAGTACTCGATCTTGACCATCCACCAAGCGGCAATATAATGCAAATCATACAACCGCGTTTAACGACCACATTATAATCAATTTCTCCTTTTCTACATGCTCATCAATTTATCATAGAAAAGACGCACATTACTGCCCAGTATCTAATTCTATACCGTAATAAGCAATATGCATTTTATAAGTGCGGAGATGAAAATACAGATGCGGAAAGATGTAAGTGCTTGCAGAAGATTTGCATGCGTCAAGAGGTCTTTAATTAGATGCAGCCTTCCCTTAATCAAATCACTCGACCTTTCTCGTCGTTAATGCGCTGCTCCTTGCTGAAAAACAGCTCAATCATTCCAACGATGACGAAATGATTTAATAAAATAAGAAGTAAATATATCGTTCGCTGTATGCCGAATGGCATAGAGTGAGGAAAAATCTGCCGGAAATCTAATATAAAGTGGAAATTTTCCCTAGCACAACGGACGACGCGAAAATGTAGGGCAGACGGCATTTAAGGGATGACTGGAATTCCTAGAATATGGCGGCATCGAATTACACACGGTTCTCTATTATCATTTTCCCACTGCTTTTCCCACCAAAGCGAATGCTTTATCCCAGATTTTCCCGCCAGATTTTCCGCATCTCTCTGTCTCATTTGCATTCGCTTCGATATTAAAGTGTGCCGTCCCCTAATCTCTTGTCTGTTTGTGGTTTTTCGTTCCGCTGTGGATTTAGATGCGGTCGTTATTGTTGGCGGCGGTTTTAAAGGTGACGTTGCAGGTGCAAAGCAATAATTTTCGGGGTGCTTGTCGTGTCGTGTTTGCCGTATGTAGTATATCAGAGTAGTAGGTGGATGAATCAGATGTTCGGGGGCATAAATGGCAAATGTAAAAGTGTGTGGTGACAATGGCAGAAGAAGAAGAAGGAGAGGAAGGACAATAAATCTTTCGGCAGAAAGAAGCTTGATAGATGACCCCATTTGATGACGCAGATTTATCGCGATTAATCGTAATTGTCGTCGATGCTAAATTGGCCGTTTTTTTCATTCGTAGCGCGCGCTCGCGCATTTATTTAATTATCTTCTTGAGACACAGAATCAATTTTTAAGTGTCTTCTGAGATAATCATCAAGATTAGATTTTTTTTAATTCGAAAATTAAGAATTCTTGATTAGAAAATATTCATCTCTTTTTTATTTAATGTTTATTTATTGTTACTTTTTAATTCTAAGTATTTTAAGAAATAAAGTAAGAAAACAGCTATAAATTTTTAGAATCTAATTAAAAAAAAACACTTAATTTTAATTTCAAATTAAAGAAACATTAATAAAACATTAAATTGTTGGTAAATAAGTGTTTTTAATTTGATTGCTTAAAGTAATAAAATCTAAACATAATTTTTTTGACCTAAATAAGATAAAAATAGCACATTGTATGAAATATTGAAGACTGTTGAATAGTGTATTTGAAAATATGAATATGGCCAGCGCCTTCACATTCCATCTTTAGATGTTCTCTTTTGAATGATTTAATTTGTCTTTTTTTTTTAAAGCAAAATGTTCGCGCCTTTGGGCCAAATTATATTTATTCAGTCAATATTTTGTTTAAAAAATTGATTTAAATTAGTACATAAAAACTAAGCTGAATATTTTGACTCTTTAATAATGTTATTTTTTATGTTTTATAAAGTTATTTTGTAATTGAAAAACAGTGTTTCGTTTTTATTAAAAATATTTTTAATAATTAAATGCATATTTTGAAGATAACCAATAGGTTTTCATGTTTTTTATAAGGACGTTATGTTTTCTTAAGTAAATTATATATTGTGAATAATTAATATTTATTCTTCTTAAAGTAGAGAGTTCCTTCATTAGAAATATAACACTTTTTAGTGAAATCACAGAATTCTTAAGTTAAATATATATTTTGAAAAAAAAAATGCAATTTAAAAAAAATTGTTGCATAAAAATCTGATAAGAAAATTCTAAAAATCAAATACGTATTAATTATTATAATTAAATTTAATTGAATATTGCATTGTTACAGAATTGCATAGTATTTCAGAGTAATTGACGGGTATTGGAATTTAAAAAAAAATATAACATTAATATTAATTAGTAATTAAATTAGTAATTAATTATAATTAAATTACCTTTTATAAATTTAATATCAGTAAATACAACTGTTTCATTGTACATGGGTTAATAATTAAATATAGTGGATAGTGAAAAGTGTGCTTTAAAAATAGAGAAGTATCTATTGATGGGCGCTTTTATATCAAATTTTAAATGTTTTTTTTTTTAGATAATTTTTAAAGTAGTTATTCATATTATTTCTTAAATTAAAAGTTTTTATTTAATAAAGAAAATATTTAAAAACATATTTGTGTTTCAAAATATTTGAATTTTTGTTAATAATTTGTATATTACCAACTAATACACAAACCTTTTCATAATTAATTCAAGTCCGTGGCTTATGAACTCAAATATCTCACACTGAAACAATTATACATAAACAAATAAAATACTTAATTGTTACATTTCATATGAATAATCTCGATCCATACTTCCTAATTCTTCTTTGAATCATTCCAGGAACATTTTTAAATTTAACAGATTTTGTTGATGAATGGCCGGCGCCTTCACATCAATTTTTTAATACTTTCAGTTCGTTATTTTTTTTTTGTTTATTTCACAAACATTTCATTTTTATTTAAGAACAGTTATTATTAGAGTAAAATATTTAAAAAGTTTGATTTTGTATTTATATTGCCACAATTTAATTGTCGTTAAATTGTTCATATGGAATTTTTTTGAATTAAAGTTCATTTTTATTTAAAAATTACGTTACTTCAAATAAAAATGAAAGTGTTATATACAGCAATAAAAAATATATTCCTTCAAATATGATCATTTCCGTCATTTCGTCAATTGCAAAACGATTAATTTAATTTTTAAATTCTGTGTGCATGTAATGATGCATATGACCAGCGCCTTCACATCTGAAAACTAATGAAAAACTTTTTTTTTAATTCAAGTTATATTTACTCAATTCAGTGTCATTAAATAAATAAATCGCATTTATAATTGATGTAGTCGTTAATAGTGTATAAAATAAAGAATTGTTTCTCTTATATTACGCTTTCATATTGCAATTCTTTATACTTCATTACCTTATCAATTGTTACATGTAAAAATTTTCGCTTGCATGTAAATTTTAAGCAATAGAAAAACATATAATGGTCAATAAAAACTAAATTATTTTTAAAACATGTGCCTCATTGCATTAGATTAATATCTCGGTACATAGTTAATGCTCACAAAAATTCGGTAATTTTATGGAAAGTTAAATGAAACAGAAAAATATTTGTTGAAAATTTGAGCGAAGATAAACAATGTAAAAGCTTTCGTTTCATTTATCTCGGTTAACTTCTAAATCGAACAGTTTTATTTACCAACTTTGATTTACTCTTAAAAGTATTTAAAAGTAACGAAAACTTGCCAGACACAACGAAAACTCTGAAACTAAATTACAACGACAACTTAACAATTCCAAAGTTAATTATAACTATTTACATTTTCCCTTCCATCTAATCGGATTCATAATAAAATATAATTTTTGGTTAAACAAAAAAAAATAACAATAAAATTGAACAATTCCAAGATATAATAAATTGAACGGAATGGAATTGAATTGATTGATAAATGTAATATTGACAGACAGCCGAAAATCCACCAAATCAAGAGATTAGCCACTACATTAAGCTTTAAAGAGGCACCAAACTCGCATCCGAATGGCATAGTAAATCCGCACTGAATAGTACTTCAAAGTCAGCGGAAAGCTCTAAATCAAATTATATGCATAGAAAAGTGCAAAGTTTCACGCTTCTTGGAGCTGCCACATGTACCTCGGCATTTCTTGTACACGGCACACAGCAGAAGAAAAGTGCTACGACGGCAATTTTCCATCCGGTGAGTCGTCAGCATCACTCGCATAATGATGATCAATTATACCCTTAATTCGATAGCTCTGCAAAGAACGTACGACATAGAAGCTATAAATTATATATCATGCGTCCAGATGAAGGTCTAGTGAAAATAGAAAATATACGAAAATAAAGACAAAAATAAAATCTTTTAACAACAATATTTATTAAAAGCCTCTTAAAACATTATTTATCAATTTATAGTTTACATTTACGACTAGTTTTATTAATGATTTTGATTTATAACTTAAAAAAACAACAAAATAACAAAAAAGACGTTACGAGTCTTTCACGGGCAGTTCCAAATCGACGCTCTTCGATTTCTTCTTGCAACAGCAGCAGTGGCTCACTATTGCCAGCAGGATTAGTATCGAGCCGCCCACGATGAACATGTAGGAAGTGTTTTCGGCAATCGCTGGCAGGTTTTGCAATATGTAAACGCCTCGGGCCGTGCCATCGTTTAATTGAACTATTTGGTCGAAAAAAAATACCGGTACAAATATCCTAGGAACGTATTCAAATAATCTAACAGAAAAAAAAAACAAAACAGAAATTATAAAAATAAAGTAAAAAATTCAATTAAAATAAAATAAAATAAATAAATTAAAATAAAATTAAAAGTATTATTAAATTAAAAAAAAAACCTACGTAATTCCTTCTACTGGCTGCAAAAGGATATTAAGCTGCATTCTAGCCCCCACTTCCATGGCTATTGCTGATTTCTGAAATCATATTTATTTATTTTTAGAGAGAAAAAAGAAGAAAATTCAATAAATAAAAAGATGCGAAAACATTGAAAATATGTATAGGTATAAGGGTTGGTTGGGATTTGAAATGGACTTACGGGCTCTAGTGAGATATAGAAGTCGTGCTTTTCCTTGCTTGGGCTCATACCGTCGATGAGACTCGTGTAGTAAGGATCGGCGTTGTAGAAGTGGGGCAGCGAGAGAAATATGGGCGCTTCCTGACGACAGGACGAAATATTCAGGACTCCACTAGGTAGACATTCGCCGTTACAATAGCAAGCATATTCCGGCACTCTTGTTCCTGCAAAAAAAAAAAATTAGTTTTTATTTATTACATGTACTTGGTTTATTTTCGTTTAAATTTTCATCAAACGTTTTTCCGTTTCATTTAACGTTCTAAAATTAGCAAGTTGTTTTTTTGTAGTAACTACGATATTTATCTAATGCACTAAGGTACAGGTTTTAAAAATAATCTGGCTTATTTAAACGTAAAATATTTTTTACTTATTTTTATAGTTTGTGATTTACTGGCAATAACAAAATTTTGCCTAGTTCAATTGGTAAAAAATAAAAAAGAATTAAGAAATTCAATGTGAATGTACATAATATACGCTATTAAATTAACGCTTATATTCATTATAAACGCGTATCTATTAATACTGAATTGATAAAATAATAAAATGTATTTTGCCAATCCTAAAAAAATGTTTATTCTTTATATGCATATTTTTTTTTATATGTTCGATTAAAAAACACTCTGATCATCTAATTTGTTTTATCTAATTGTTTAGTTTCGCTCAAATGTTCATCAAACATTTTCCGTTTTATTTAACATTCTAATATTAGCTAGTTATTTTGTAGTAACTATTGAGCTAATGCACTAAGCTGCATGATTTAAAAATAATGTGGCTTATTTAAACATACAATATTTTTTATTTCTTTCTATAGTTTGTGATTTACTGGCAAAAGGAAAATTTTGCTTAGAACAATAGGTAAGGTAACAATGAATTAAGAAATTCAATGTGAAGGCGCCGGGTAAAGAAAACAATTCTGTTAGTAATGTACATTATTAAATTAACGACTACAATTATAATAATCGCGTATTTATTAATAGAGAATTGATAAAGTAATAAAATAAAATTTGCCAATACTGAAAAATTGTTTATTCTTTATTATGTATATTTTTTGTTTTGTTCGAATAAAAAAATTTTTTTTCTTTTAATAACGAGTAAGCTATCTTTTCCATCTCTATTTAACTGTCCAATTGACATTTAAATAATAATAATTAGTTTATAATTATTATTAATTAGCAGTAAGGCTAAGGTAAGGAAAGTAACTACTTTGTTCCCAAGAGAGGAAAAACTGGGGAAATCCTCTTTTTGATGAAAGCAACTAAATGTATTCAATGGAACGGCCAATGAGCAGTGACATTTTATATGATATCACTTAAAGTTATCAGGCGTTTCAGCATATTATTTAAAGTTTATTATTTGATATAGGAATGGTGTAAATTTTGAAAGTTATTGTCGGTAAATACTACATTCGATTCCCTTGACGAAAAATAGTAAACATCCTGAGTTTGATCAACTAAAGGAAAACTATCTATACAATTTAGGTTTTTAGATTAGTTGAAAAAAAGGGAATTTTGCAACAACAAAAAATATATATTTAAAGTTAAAATATAATTAAATATAATTAAACAATTTTTATTTATTGTTTTGAAGTTTTAAAATTATTTATCTCATATCTTTTCTTCTCTGTACTTACTTCAGTTCTACAAAAGTAATGTAAATTTATGCAAAATAAGTGAAACTAAAAGCCGTAAACATGTGAAAGCAATGAAGATAAAACATGCTCGGCGGCAAATATTTAAGCACGGAAAATGGAGAAATGAAAATGCTGCAAAGCTGACGGCAAATATTTGCGCAAAATAAATCTCACCATTATCGAAGAGAGTGTCTGCCGCATATTTGTACACTTTGACATCCTTGACGACGTCGTCCTTTTCGTACTCGAGCTTAGCGTAGGTGCACAATTCGGACGAGTAGACTTGAACGTAGTCTCGCTGCCTATTGATGGGGTAGAACTCGCCCGCCGATCCGATGATTTCATTGCACGTGCCCTCGAAGAAGCTCGTCTCGTTCCTCGAGTCCCACGAGAGCATTTTCCCGAACTTCTCGTCCTTTCCCACGTGCATACTGAACGTACCGCTTATTCCGTACGTATCGTTTCTCTGCGTTTCCCCAAAACCAGACGCGAAATCAAGAAATAAACACACACACAAATCACATTGCGAGGGAAAAGTAAAGTGCAAAAAATAAATGAATAAAAAAAAATTTAAGGGGTTGTAAAAATTTAGTGTGAGCTATAAATTGGCGGGGCGATATAACGAGCAATCTATCTCTTACGTCAAGCGTAATATTTTATTGCACAATACATGTGCGATGGCCATAGTGCTGATAAATCGAATTGATTAGAGCTGTTCTATCTACGGAAAAATTCAATGATCGTTTCGGATGGATTTTGTTTAAAACAGTCATAAATATTGATTTTATTCTCGCTGACATTTCGTTTTGTTTGTGTTTTGTTTTTGCTCGAGGAAATACCATAATGGTTTTTCGAAAAGCTTTTAGGGTGAAATGAAAATTAGATGTTGTCTGCGAGTTTTCAACAATTGTTGAATAATTTAGATTGGAAAATGCTACGGGTTTTATTTAGGTTATATCGTACTTTCAGCGCAAGGGTTTTAAGTTTTTATTCCATTTTAAATTTTAATTTATTTTGAGATTTGGTGTCAGGTCTGATATCCTTCATTTTTTTTAGTGATGATTTTTTCTTAACTTATTTCACATAATAGTATTATAAGATAACCAAAAACTCCTTTAAATTACTTTTTTTTTTTGCTCCAAATTATGGAATTCAAATAATAACTATTACTTCAAAAATAATCACTGAAAAAATTAATTCATAATTTTTAATTTTATTCCAAATTTCGTATTTTTAAATCACTATTTTATAAGTACTGATGTAAATAAAATACGAATTTTCTTGCAAATTCATTAATTTAATCGCGACTCAGTTTCCTTACTTTATGCCGAAGTAAGAACTAAAAAATTTCATTGCGCTGATCAGTTTCTCGGTATCTCGGTTTCTTCTCAAATGTTCAGCAATATTTTGATTTATGGTATCTCCTATATTTTTTTCTTAACGAATGTGATTTTGATTTTTTTTTTTTTGGTCTTTTTTACCGAATTACAAACTGTTAAAATTTGTTAATAGCACAGACTACTAGTCAATGAAATTAATCTACGTTAATTATAAATTTGAAAAATGTTAATTTGTCCCAGACTTTTATTAGTTACAAAGGAGAAATTTTGTTTTTATTAAAAAAAATATTAATAAAAGAAATCAAAAATTAAAAATTAATTAAACAGTAAATCCCTTTTTAACATGATTAATTGAATAAATAAAACAAGTTAAGTTCGATGAATGGAGCAATTACATTTAATTAAATATATGATCCATTAGTATCAGTAGTAACGATTTAAATTTAAAAGAAAAATGTTTTTTTTTTGGGAAATATTTTCATTTATGAAAAGTAGAGCAATAAAAGTATTGCAAATAGTAACATAAAATAGCTAAATCAAAAAGAAATCCTCTTTACACTAGTCAATAATTCTTAAAAAAAAAACTAATTACTAACATTACTTCAGTTCATTTTTTTTTTCTTTGATAATTATGATTTTTAAAGAAATGTATACCATAATTGGGGACCGAGGGAGTAATAAAAAACATATCTGTTAAAAAAAAACTTTTGATTATATTTCACATAAATTTTATATCAAAAAATATTTTATTTTGTTTAAATAGAAACCATTTTTGACAGAAAAAAAAAATGATCACTAATTTATCAGAAGAAAAAAATATTGCCGTTATCAATCTCAGTCCTCTACAAAAAAAATTCCAGTATAATAAATAGCGCATATTTTTAGGGGTTAAAGTAAGCAATATACAAATTTATAATTAACGTACAGGGTGAATCAAATTGGTAATCCCTAAACTTAAAGTGAATTTCAATAATTGAAGTACTTAAAAAAGACGTTAAGAAGGCACTGATGAAGTCATTCTTTGACTTTAAAAATTAAATTTTCATATTTTTTAAATTTATTTATTTATTTTCATAACAGTTTTTAAGTTAAAAAAAAAACAAATTTATTTATTCGGTATAGCAAAAATAGAGGCAAATTATATTATGATCATTTGACTGAATAGAAAATAAATATTTGGAATGTTTCATACCAAAAATACCAAAAATACCAGTAAAGAAAGGACAATTTTCATTCAGCTCAAATTTCAATAATAAAAACACACAAAAAAGCCTTTGCTTGCTGTCAGTAATAAAATAATATAAAATAAAACAAAACCAAACAGAACACAAACAAAGTGAAAATAAAATTTCAGTTGATATATGAAACAATGGGATGCAACGAACAAACGAGTGGAATTATAAACCGAAAGCAGCAAACATTTAATTAAATAAAACAAGTTGGAAACTTTTGCGCGACAACTTCTCGTATTACCACCAACAATCGTCCGGAATTGAAATTTCGATTCGAATTTTCAAAGCCCCACCATTATACTTTGTACATTATGTGATGGCACATGGAGAAGGAGATGCAATAGCATTGAATTACCAACTTGGAAATCGAGTGATTTTCATTTGATTCCATGTACCTCAATCAGCTTTGCATATACAGCCAGATAGCAGTTTTGCATTTACTGTTCCGATTCCGCTTATGTATCTATTTATATATAGGTACTAGGTAGGTAAATAGATAGATGTTCATTCAGGCTTGTACCTTTGTATTGGAAGCGATAGTATTATCTATCGGGGGCGGGTTTAAATGGAAATAATTGGATCGTTGACAATGCACTCACCTTGTAAAACCATCCGAATTTGTAGTCGTCGATCCGTACGCGTTTCGGCAAAAGTGGCGAGACTTGTTTCAGTAATCCAAGCAGCGGGTCGATATAGCCGCTGAACATTAACTCGTCAATTGTCTTCGTGATGTAGATCGTTGACGTTAAGCTCAAGCTCATCGATAACGACCACTTTTCCAAAAAGGAGCCATAGCGTTTTTTGTAACTGGCTGTCTGAAATTAAAATATTTATTTTATTGATTTACTACTGTAATTATTTTCTTTTTAGTAGTTAATAATGATGGCTAATAAAAAATATTTTATGTAGAAGACCATGAAAATAACTGTAAAAGATTTTCAAATTTATGTAATGCATTAAATTCATTTATTAATTACATATATTTTGAAATGTGTCTTCGATTTTTTACGTTTTAATAAAGAAAAGGTTGAAAAGTAATCCCTAACTTTGTTTGTACTCTAAAAAATTCAAGAAATGAGAATACTTGATTTGGTTCAATATTATTCACAATGTGGTGGTCAAAATTTGGAAAAAAATATATTCAAAGAATGTGGAACTTAAATTTTCAATATTCACTTATTATAAAAGGTAGGCTTCATTATAGTAGTGTTGCAGCTAGACGTGACAATTTAAAAACTAAATTTGCTATTTATCATCACGTTTTTAGATTCATGAAAATTGTCAACAATGAAACAAAACTATTAATAATTAACTGTTCTACTAAACAATCAATTAAAGCATAAAAAGTTTTCATAAATTTGTAATCTTTTTGAAAATTCTCCAAGGAATTATTAATTTGAATATCAAGATTTATTAAACTTTATCTGCTCATAATATTGTCTCGCCAAGACTTTGCGAATTCAATTTTTCTTCTTGACTTTTTTGATTATTATCAAATTTCAACTATTTAGATTTACTAGTTTGTACCTAGATTTTCTAGATTGAACTCTGGATTGAACTGGCAACGTCAGTTTTACAAAAATGAAAAAAAAACTGCAAAACTTAGGGGACGTTATGTTTTAATATGGAAAATAAATAAGTCAAAATTTTAAATAGTTCTTTTTTTGTCAAAAATAATGGTAAAATAATTTTGGTTCTATAATATTCAGAAATTTCTAAAATATTTAAATGAAAGGAATAATTTAAATTTCATAAGTAGAGATATAGTATAAAATGGTTCCAATAGCAACAAATAAACCAATATAATATTGTTGCCATGGTTTTAATAACATCATTAAAAAATTGTGGAAATATCTGTGATCTACCATGATCTTTGGAGATACGATATTAAAGTGTGTAATCGATTGATTTTGAAATTTACATTTGATTAATTATTTATTGAATAAATCTGATTTTTAATTAAATAAAATTAATGTATTCATCATAAAAATTAAGCAATATTTAAGTTAACAAAACAAAAAAGCAAAAGCACCAAAATGACAACTCTATAATTTATATTAACCTTTATTAATAATTAATTTTGTTTGAAATAATTATCATTTATAAAAAAAATATATATAAATTAAAACTTTTTTATTATTTTCATGTTTAATTATCAAAATATTTTAAATCAGCAATGTAAATGCGCAATTGTTGCTAAATAGACGTAATTTTCCTTAATGGCAATTTTACGTAAAAAACAAGTTTTTATCAAAAATAACAGCATGGAAAGTTAATTATCCTTACTAAGAAAATAATAACGCTAATGTAGTAGCTACTTATTTTTTTATAAAATGTAGCAAAAAATAGTAAATTGAAGAATATTAATTAATTTAATGATTCATTAAGTCGCAAGGTATCTAATAAACATATTTTTTTCAAGAAAAAAACATTCGCAAAAAGTGTGAGTAAAAACAACTCCATCAAATTCTATTGCATTCAAATGACTATACAGTGCGATCAAATAAATGTAGTACCCCCTTGTTTATTTGTAAAATAAGTATCCGATCAAGCTTAAATTCAAAGATATGCCTATTTGATAATGATCTTATATTTGATTTTTTTTTAAGAGACACATTGTGACACGTCATTTTAAACTTTGTTAAAAGCAGAATCAAAATTCTTGTTATTTATTTTTTAGGTTTTCCTTGATGTCACTTAAACAAAAACTACAATTTTTGTTAAGATTCCCTGAAGATCCACTGCACTTTCTTTGCAAATTATTTCGTTAATTTTTAAACTTTGATTTGTACCAAACGTTGATATAGCACTTCAAATGGCACTGGTAAGACTTAAATCCTGTTTATGTCACATAAACTTAGTAATGACTTTTTTTACACACCTTCGTTAAAAAAAATAGTTTTATTCCAGTCACGTCCAGTTTTTTTTGTGACTGCTTTATGGCTATTTGCTCTACCCGTACATGGGAAACTTTTAGAGTTTTTAATGATTCGGTTAAATGGACCAAAATGGACAGAATTTTACGTCTAACCTTATACCTGTGCTCTGGTTCCCGAATTATCCAGCAAAAATCGACGACTTTTTGTATTCTAAGAAGATTATTTGGCATAGAATAAATTTTGATAACTAATTTTAAGAAAACATTTGATATAGATAAAAACGAAATAATAGTTCCTATAATAGATAACTTAAAATTGAATCTAAATAATTTAAACAATTTTCGATAGATTTCTTATTTTTTTGAGAAAAAAAAAACGTTTTCTTTTTAGTGGAAACCATAGAATTCTATCCCAAGAATTGCTGATGTGCCAATTTCTTTCCCTTGATATATTGTTACTAGATGACCCCAGTTTATTAAAAATTTGATATAAGTTTTATGACAAAAAAAAAATTAAAGTTTTGTTAACCAGTGTTTTTGAAGCCACAAAAATATAGCCCAATTTGACAATTTGCTTAATTTATGATAAAATTAATTAGATTTGATTAGAAAATTAGAGTGACCACAACTAAAAAGTGAAGTGTTTATTCTACAATTTGAACTGTTCCACGCATAGAATTAACTTCATAATCACTTATTCATTCTTAATAAATAACAAAGGGGGTA
Organism: Holobus sp. GC000080; assembly: GCA_030556065.1. NCBI lineage: Eukaryota > Metazoa > Arthropoda > Insecta > Coleoptera > Staphylinidae > Holobus > Holobus sp. GC000080. Next base: position 20,511 of record JASKGO010001589.1, read on the forward strand.
CTACATTTATGATCGCACTGTATGCATGAAGCTTAAGCATGAACAAGTAAATGCAACCTTTGCATCATCACAAATCCCCAAGAAAACAAAACGAAACAAAGCAGCAGTGAACATTACTCACAACAGCTACTGCATTGATTGTCGTTATCGTATCGGTAAGTTGACAGGGACTTTCTTCGCCCATAAAGTAGTACTTCTTCACATACTGATAAGAGACGGTCTCGTTCGGATGGAACGTAATATTGTACTTTTCCTTAACTTCCCAAAACCTATAGGGTCCCACTTGTTCGAAGCGCGGCTTCACTTTCGGATCGAACACGTCCCTGGCATTCGTCCAGTTGAAGAAGTAAAAGTCCAGAATGAGCGGGGGATCGTTGGTCTTCCACGCTTGGAACGCTTTCGATCCCGGCGATACTTCCAGCGTGTTCTTCACTATAAAGTCGTAAACGTCTTCATCGAACTGCAGCAAGATCACTAAGCCCAAGATGGTGAAGACGATGCCCAAACATAATACGAACACCTTACAGTACTTGGCCACTTGTCTGTTGCGCTTCATTTCGTCGCAGCGAATTGGCAAAACTCACTAATCCATTCTGTTCGCAGTAGTAAGCTGTAAGGTCTATAGTTTATCTGAGACGCGGCGTTATTACTCGCTGCTGATGTTTTCCGCGGAAGTTTTTTTCTCACATATTGGGAAACGGAAAGTCTAATCGTTCGGACACCACTGGATTCCCTCTTCTTTATTGTGCGTTATTGTACTTTCGGCTATAAAGTTATCTTGCTCGGCTTATCGGAGAGTTGACCTCTTGCCTCGATTTTATTTCAGTCTGTAATAATAATTAGTGCTAGGTTTTCTCACTTTTTGTGGCGTAATTAATGGCCTACATTTGCAATTCATTCTTAGGCTTGGTAGATTTTTTCCGGGGTTTTCGAAATCGAAAAAAAAACATTCAATTCAATTTATTATATTAAATTATTTAATTATTAGAATAATTTACGAGTGAAATTTCGATTAAGTTTAAAAAAATAAAATGGCTGATTTGGCATTGCCCCGATTGGCAGATTTTGCTCATAAATTAAATGTTATCTTGAATGAACTGGAGTAAAATCGTTAATAGACAAGGTCTGTAATTAGTTTTTTAAGATTTATTGACTAGTAAAGATAATTTCTTTTTGATTTCGCGTGTTATTATTTGCAATACTTTTATCGCTCTATTTTTCATAAATGAAAATATTTTTTTTCTCTAATATTTAAATCGTTACTAATGCTTTTAATAGTTGTAGGTTGTACTGTTTAAAGAACTGGTAATTGCGTAATTTATTTTACTCAATTGTTTTCCCATTAAACATGTTACTGTTTTATTTATTTTTAATTATTTTTATTTCCTTTTTTCTTAATAAAATTTTAAAATAAAAACTAATTTCTCCTTTGAGAATATTAAAGTCATATTTAAAATTAAATAATTCGCCTTTTTTTTAAATTTATAATTTCGTGGATTAATGTTACTGAAATTTCACGAAAAAAAAAAGTGTGTTGTCAAGGCAAACTGTTCTGCTAAAGTAACCACCGAAGAAGGGAACATTTTGAAAAGTAAGCAAGATAAAACGAAAGTCTTTTCTTATAAAATTTTCATTAATTTCATAGAATATCCAAACTACAAAAGAAAAATTGATATATTGAGAATTCCATAAAAAAGAATCATTTAAACCCTAATTCTGGTACTACTGGTACTGTAAAATTTGAAAAATATACTTTGGCGGAAATATGATTGGGAAAAAAAAACGAAATTCTATCAATACAGATAAAACCGTCCTATTGACCCTGGAATCCAAAAAATGTAAAAAAAAAATAAGGGGTTGCCATTTAAAAATCAAAAGTTGAGACCCTGGAATCCAAAAAAAAAAGTAAAAAAATAAAATAAGGGGTTGTCATTTAAAAATCAAAAGTTGAGGCCGTTTTCGGTGAGACCGGAAGTGTAAAAAAACTAAAATTTATGCCAATAATTCGGAAATGACGTTTTATATAAGCGCAGTAATTTTTTGAAAAATGGGTTGATAATAAAAATTTTGGCAGGCGTGGCTCTAAAATCGTTGTCATCCGGTATAAACATTATTGAGTTTAAATTTTATCATACAGGGTGATTGATGGAACCCGTCCGTTAAAATATTTTTGACTTCCAGTTTAGTTAAAATTTTGAAATTTTTAGTGTAGCATTTTATCCTTTGAATGAGTTTGTGGTAATTTTTTCA
>JASKGO010001590.1:0-19503 GCA_030556065.1 Holobus sp. GC000080
GCATACAGTGAGTACAAACTAGGCGTGTGCAATGCTTGATGCGGTCATTTTAAAACTGAACATAGGAAATATACATGGGGGCTATGTTCAGTGTTATAATATCCACACGGTATATTCAACTACTGTTTATTGTTAATAACAAAAAAAATATATATATAATTACGTTGGATTTTAGGCTGAAAACGGCATAGTTCATGGAAATATTCGATGCCGGAAACTACTAGTCAGTTGCCACGACGAAAATAAATTTGTTATAAAACTAAGCGACGCGGGACTTTGTCCGCCGTTTACTTTGGCAGAGTAAATTTCTATTTGCATTAAATATGTTTTTTGTTAATTTGTGTAATTTTAGACTTCATTGGATTCCTATTGAATTTTATAAATGTTTTAATAACGCCCGCAGGAGTATTGAAGCAGACGTTTGGGCTTTTGCCACAACAATTTGGGAGATTTTCAGCTATGGCGAAGAAACTCCCAAAGTGAATCCCTACGATACAATGACGGTAAAACTTTTGAACTTAAATATTATTTGTATTTTTTTATTTTTTTTTATTTTTTTGTACTAGGATTATATAAATGGAAGAAGATTAAAAGCTCCGGAGGACTGTCCAACAGATATTTACACGCTGATGCAGGAGTGCTGGCATGCAGATCCGCAAAGACGAAAGCATCCGCAGGCCATCATGCGAGACATTAGTCAAATGATGTACCAGGTGTACAATTCTCGTAAGAAACATTCGTATGCTAGAATAGATTCCACTATTGATACCATATCGGGCAACACGGAGCTGACAAATTTAGCTGGCGACGAAAGTTTCGTTTCCTTCGGCGAAGGCACCAATAATTCGAATTCGAGAAGCAATTGGAGTCTTAATTCAGAAAACAAATCCGGGGTATTTTTGCTTATTTTCAAATGCATTTTCTTTGTTTTTTACTGCAAATTATTTTTAGGACCTGTACAATTTTAATTTTGGAGACTTTTCTATGTACTCGTTTTCCTCAGCTGGAAATACGAGTCTTACTTCTTTGGACAGTTCGAATACTGTGCAAGGAATATTGGAAATTGGTAATGATTGTAATGTGATTTACCAAGGACGTATTGGACAGGTGATTTGTTTTTCCTTTTATTGGTACATTTTCTTTTCATAATAATGTTAAAAATTCTACATTTTAGGGTTTTTATGGAGATGTATTTAGGGGTACGCTAGAAACGCCGGACAATCCGGAGCCAATCCGAGTGGCCATAAAACGACTGAAGCCCAACGCTCATGCATCGAACGGTTTGCAGGACTTTGAGCGCGAAATAATGATTATGAAGAACTTGCGACATCCAAATATTGTGGAGATTCTGGGCATTCATACGGAGAACGAGATTGCGCTAGTGATGGAGTACGTTCCGCACGGTTCATTACAAACTTATCTGAAGATCAACAAGGATTTGATCTCCATGAGGCAGCTGTTGAAGTATGCACTGGATATAGCCACGGGAATGGACTACTTGGGTCGCATGAATATCGTGCATCGCGATCTAGCAGCCCGAAACATTCTCGTGATGGATGAGCACCACGTGAAAATATCCGATTTCGGTCTGGCTCGTGTACTGAACGATAATAGTTATTATATTTTGAAAACGGACCGCGAACTGCCCATTACGTGGTACGCTTTGGAAAGTTTGGTGCACGGCAAGTTTTCCACTAAATCCGATGTGTGGTCGTACGGTGTCACGATGACCGAACTGTTTTCCTACGGCGAAGACCCCAAATTGGAGGTGGAAAATGAAGATAAGGACGCCAAACAATTGCCTAATCAACCGAAAATGGTTAAGGCTTTGGAAAACGGTGTCAGGTTTGTATTGTTTTTTTTTTCTTTCTATTTTTATTGGGTGATTTTATAATTCAAATTTTAGATTTCCTTGCCCACCAAATTGTCCGCAATCGATTTATGTGCAAATAATTTATCCTTGTTGGAGATCGGAGCCTCACGATAGGCCGACTTTTGCCGAATTGTGCACCACAATTCAGGATTTGTTGCCGCACCACTAGCAGATTAAGAAAACGGCACCCAGTGATCCTATTTAACGGAAGACAACATGAACATGCACTAGGTGATTCCCGTTTCGAATGTCGATTGCCTATAGGAAATTTTCATATAAGAAAAATAAATTCTATAAATTTCAATTGTCAAAAAACAAAACAAACAAAAAACAGATAAGGAATTAAAAGAAATTAATCTTTTTTTTTTATATATAATTTTTCCTATAGACTACAGAATTCGAATGTCTGATTTTCTTAAAAGCACTTTTAACGAAAATTTTGATCGCACAACGAAATAGAAAGCGCTTGCCAAGCAGCTAACTTTTAGAACAAAAAAAAGTTTAGTGCCATATTTACAGACGAGTAGATTATTTATAAGCACCTCGCATTGATTGATTGATGAAAATTGTTTTAACGAAAAGAAAAATTTATTCTTGTTTTAACAAAAGAAATATATTTTTAAAAGTTTTCACTATTCTGTACTATATTTTATGTATTCTGTAGAAATATTATTATGCCTGTTTAAAATAAGTTATACAAGAGGTTTAAAATTGAAATAACATTATTTTATAGAAAAAAAAAAATTTTCATTCACTCTTCACCAGCGGCACCCTTTTTCGCTGCCGTTTTCTTGCCACCTTTCTTTGCGTTCTGTTCCAAATCGATGGGCGCCGGTTTCACGAACGGAATGATATCTTGGTATTCCTCTGGCAGGAATTCTTTAAGAGCTGCTGGCACTTTGATACCTTCCTCCGTTTGATGCACTTCTAAAATAGCGCAAATGACGCGAGTGGTGGCGCACATGGTGGCATTTAACATGTGCACATAATTGGTCGCCTCGTTCATCTTCTTCGTCTGCCCATAGCGTACCAGAAGTCGTCTGGCCTGGTACTCTAAGCAGTTGCTACAGGAAACCAGTTCCCTAAATGCGCTAGAGCCGGGGAACCAAGCTTCTAAGTCCAGTTTTTTCGCAGCCGCATTGTTTAAAGCACCCGAAACAATGTTTACTATTCTGTACGGAATCTCCAGCAATTGATACAATTTCTCCGCGTTCGAAATCATTTCTTCCATCATTTCCCACGACTTGTTGTCGAACGGTGAAGTTAAACAGAACTGTTCGACTTTTTCGAACTGGTGCACTCTGAATATGCCTCTGGTGTCTCTGCCGTGAGAGCCCACTTCTTGTCGGAAGCAAGTGGAAATTCCTGCGTAACGAATAGGGAGATTGCTCTCTGGAATCCATTCGTCTCGATGGTAGGCCGCGATGGGTTGTTCGGAGGTTGCTATCAGATACTTTTCTTCCACATCTTTGTCCTCCGATTTTTCGCTGCCTTTGCCAATCACTTTGTATAGTTCTTCGTCGAATTGAGACAACTGTGCCACTTCTTGCATGATCTCTTTTCGCATGAAAAATGGCGTGTAAAGTGGTTTGTAACCTTTTTTATGCAGTGTTCTTAGAGATAGCTGGATTATAGCATATTCTAAGAACACAGCAGGTCCGGTGAGATAGTATCCTCGGCCACCCGATACCACAGCTCCTCTTTCGCCATCCATTCCTGTAATATTTCTAAAGTCAGATATATTTTTTTAAATATAAGTATTAAAACTTACCATCAATCATGCAAATTAAATCTACGTGCGAGTACTTTTTCTTCAAGGTGCAGTCGCCGAAAGTGCGCTCCACTTTGTTCTCATCTTCATCATTACTGACTGGGACTGATTCATGCAAATGATTGCCTACTTCTCTAAGAGCTTCATTGCGATCTTTCTCAGTTTGAAGTAAATCATTGTCGTTTTTCACAATCGCTTCATCAATTAATATGCGGACCTAGTAAAGTAAAAATATTGCAGCGTTTCTTACTTTATTGCTTTATAAAATGTTGTACCTTTTTAATTTGATTTACAGTTAAAGGTTTCAGTAAATCGGAAGTGAGGGTTTCTAACTTTTCAACAATTTCCTGAGGCACGCTTTCATTGGGATCTCCTTGCGGCTCTTTTTTCTTCATTTTCTCGCCGATTTCCTTGCTGCAAACATTCTTCAGCTTATTCCACTGGTCCGCCTTGTGCCGCAGCTGTCTCCACGCGGCATCCTTTTCAATCACAGTGTTCACAAGAGCAACATCTTTAAAGCGGCGTGTCTGGTTGTCGCGGATTTTATCCGGATTGCCACCTTTATCGGTACGAAACAGATCCAAGTCTAAGACCATTTTTAATTTAACTTTTCTCTAACAACGTGCAAAAGTTTCAAACACTTGCATCAGCAATGCAATCAATGAAGTATTACAGGTTAGAAAGGATAATGATGATGGCACTGTAACATTGGCCAATAGAATTGCATAAAGCATTTGCAATTTATTTGTATTACCTTGTGATTGGTTGATGGGTGCAATGAATTTCCTTTTACTTGGTGGAAAACCCTGCGAGGGCGCTGCAGTCAGTGGAACGATCAGGCTGTGACGGAAGCGGCAGGAGCGCAAACGGGGGCAGCAGCAGGAGCAGCAGCAGCATGGCAGTACGTCATCGCGAGGTATTCTGGGAGGAGCTGTGAGTGCGTGTGTGCGAGCGAGCGAGCAGAGCAAACGATATAGCCGACCTTCATGTCATGTCTGCTGTCAAGAGAGAGGTGTCCATTAAATGTATCCCTATGTAGGTGCTAGGCTGCAGGCTGTTGTAAGTGTTAGAAGTGCGTATCGGGGACTGTAGCAGCAGCCAGCCAGCCAGTGTAATGTTCACGGGAACGGTGTGCGTGAAGATTTGCGAGGCGACGGGTTTGCGACCGACTGACTTCCAGACGCGCCATCCCAACCCATTCGGGCGACCGACAGAAGAGCAGCCGATCGACCCGTACGTAACTATAGACGTGGACGAGACTCATGTGGATCAGACGACGACCAAGCCAAGGACGAACGATCCCGTGTGGAACGAGGAGTTCGAGCACGATGTCGAGAACGCCAAGACACTCACCCTTACAGTCTTTCACAATGCTGCTATTGCGCCCGACGACTTCGTGGCCAACTGTTGTATACCCTTCGAGGACCTCCTCGATCGGGCCAAGGAGGACCATGACTTCTGGGTCAATCTGGAGCCCACGGGTCGGATACACGTTCGGATCGACTTTAAAAATAATGGCAAGTGACCTATTTTATTGGCAGCTTATCAATTCACCACTAATTATTGTATTGGCCAACTGCTGCTGATTCATTCATTCATTTGTTTGTTTACGTAAATTATCATTGCCGTTTTGGGGCTCATGTTTTTGTTATGTGTGGTTGTAGCTCATTTGGGAGCCAAGCCGAAAGAAAGAGTGTTCAAGGAACGTCAGGGTTTCAACAGGCGTCGCGGTGCCATGAGGCGTCGTGTGCACCAAGTGAATGGACACAAGTTTATGGCCACCTTCCTTAGACAGCCCACATTTTGCTCGCACTGCAAAGAGTTCATATGGTTTGTGTCTTTTTCTGCTAATCCACTAATTATGTATGCAGAGGTCACGCACTTTGCTTACCAAAAAGAGAATGCGTGAATTGGTTCTATCTAACTAAATCCAGTAAACTTATTTTTAAACTTTTCAGAATACTTTTTTTAATTTTCTTTTGTATTCCTTGTTTATCAGAAATTTGAAATTTTGTGTTTAGCAAAATTAGTAATTTGCAAATTTCCACCAACCAGAGAAATGAAAGAAGAAATAGAAAAATAATAAGTAGTCTGAAAAGTGGTTAAAATTAGACCATATAAATTTTAAAAACAATACTTGAAGAATTTTGATGTTCACTGTGAGTCTGATAAACAGACGCTTAAGGCTCTATTTGCGAGTCGCCGAACAATGGGAAAGTTTTGAAAAGGGAAATTTCTTGAAGTGTGTGTTGCACTGAAGACGCTTTTCATCAACTAACATCGGTTCTGTTGCAGGGGACTGGGCAAGCAAGGCTATCAATGTCAAGGTAATGCTTTTCTTTCATTAAAAAATAAAAGATACTCTTCTTGCAATAATAGCTACTAATAGAGAAGAAAAATATAGAAGTCAATGTTCCTCTTCGTCTCAAAAGTTTTTTCTTCTTCTCTTTGGAAACTTGTGGGCGCAATGTGGAGGCGTTCGATTCTGTTCTTTTCTCTATTTTCTTCTTCTACCACCACTTACTGTACATATATACATATTATCTATTTGCATGCGAAACTTTATTTGAATTTATTATTAATTGTTTTTCATTTGCAGCAATCCAAGCATGGCTGTCTCGTATGCTTTTTAATTTACGTTTGTTGTAAGTTTTTATTTTATTTTTTCCACATTTTTATTTTTTTATTTTTACAAATATACTACTCATTGAGAAGAAGTAAAATAAGCGTTTCAGACCGGAAATTAATAAGGATCTAATAATAACGCGCTGATACAATACGCGAAGCGCGTCTATAATTGTGTATGTGGGCTTTTTTCCTCAACGTTTCAAATGCTTATTTTCAAATTACTCACCACATACTCAGAAAACACGTTACGCTTTTTATACACAACAAACACTTAAAAATTCTGTTAATTTTTTTTCCTTGGTGTCGTGGCTAAAGTCAACATAGCATATTGTTTTTTTTTTCTTTAATTTCAATAATGAAAAACCACCGGTAAAAAACTAATCGACTAATTGTTTTGTTTATTGTCTAGTGTGCACCTGCGTGGTCCACAAAAGATGTCACCTTCAGGTGGTCACCAAATGTCCAGGCATGAAGGACGAGGTAATGATTCTTTTGCTGTTTTTGTTCTTCAATGCACTCGTCCGATGCATTGCATTCGCCTCGATCCGCCACCGAAATTCACAATATGTGCGGGTGGATGTGTGTTGGATGGATGGATGGATGGATGCAAATGCTTCGAAGGCAAATAAAATGCAGCGAGTGCATCGCGCTAATCGATAGCCATCATTAGTGGCTATCATGATTTCGATCGTTAAGTGCACGACCGAGGCATTCACACACACTAATTAATTGCATTGTGCGGTGGTTTTGCAGTCAAGTAATCAGGCGCCCGGCACCGGCTTCAACGTGAATGTGCCGCATCGCTTCGTCGTGCACAACTACAAACGGTTTACATTCTGTGATCATTGCGGCTCTCTGCTCTACGGACTCATCAAGCAGGGCCTGCAGTGCAAGGTGTGCTCGCTGAACGTGCACAAGCGGTGTCAGAAGAATGTGGCCAACAATTGCGGCATCAATACGAAGCAGATGGCTGAGATACTGGTCTCGATCGGCGTATCGCCCGACAAGCAGGGCCACCAGCGCAAGCTGAAGATCGTGTCGGCGGGCGGCAATGGTGGCAGTACCGATGCCGGCTCCGATGCACACAGCCGTAATTCGGACGATCCCGAGCTTAAGGAATTGAGTAAACTAGTCGAGGAAAAGCTTCATGGAAACGATGATGGTAAGCTTTTCTGTTTATTGGTCTTTTTAAATTTAATTCTAAAATAAAAATGTAATTAATAATTGATTGCTTCTTTTTTTGTAGGTAAAATGGGCTTAAACGATTTCTCATTTATAAAGGTACTAGGCAAGGGTAGTTTCGGTAAAGTGATGCTGGCGGAGAAACGTGACACGGACGAAGTGTACGCGGTGAAGGTCCTCAAGAAGGACGTTATAATACAGGACGACGACGTCGACTGCACGATGACCGAGAAACGGATACTGGCGCTGGCGGCGAAACACCCGTTCCTCACGGCGCTGCACTCGTGCTTCCAAACGGCCGACCGCCTCTTCTTCGTCATGGAGTACGTGAACGGAGGCGATCTCATGTTCCAAATACAGAAGGCGCGCAAGTTCGATGAGCCGCGGGCGCGCTTTTACGCTGCCGAGGTGACGCTCGCACTCCAGTTTCTGCACAAACACGGCGTCGTCTATCGCGACCTCAAGCTCGACAACATTCTGCTGGACGCGGAGGGTCACTGTAAGTTGGCCGACTTCGGTATGTGCAAAGAGGGCATCCTGGACGGCATCACGACGACCACATTCTGCGGCACGCCCGACTACATTGCGCCCGAGATCCTGCAGGAGCTCGAGTACGGCGCGTCGGTCGACTGGTGGGCATTGGGCGTTCTCATGTACGAAATGATGGCCGGCCAGCCGCCGTTCGAGGCCGACAACGAGGACGATCTGTTCGAGTCGATACTCCACGACGACGTCCTCTATCCTGTGTGGCTGAGCAAGGATGCCGTCAGTATACTCAAGGGCTTCATGACGAAGAACCCGAGCAAACGGCTGGGGTGTGTCGCGGCGCACGGCACCGAACAGGCCATCCGAGTGCATCCGTTCTTCAAGGAGATCGACTGGACTGCTCTGGAGCAGCGTAAAGTGCGCGCTCCTTTTAAGCCTAAAATTGTGAGTATTGTTTAATTATATGTTTTTTGTTTGTTTTTATTTTTTATTTATGGTCACTTCGGTTTTCACACAGAAATTACAATGTGAATTGTGTTTTGTAGAAAAATAAAAAAGATGCCATAAATTTCGATGCGGAATTCACAAAAGAGGATCCGGTGCTGACGCCAGTCAATGCCGAAGTGCTCCGCTCGATCAATCAGGACGAGTTCAAAGGATTCTCGTTCACGAACCGAGACTTTAACCCGGCTCGCTTCTCCGAGTAACCAACCACGTGCAATATTCACTTGTCCGTCACTTCATTTGATCCTCCAAGAAACATTAGAGTAATAATAAGCAAACAGCAGCAAGCAACAGTAACAACAAACAATATTATCTACCAAAACCAAAGAAGTATAATTAAGTTAAGGTTAAGCAGAAGAAAATGTACCACTGGTACCACCCTCTGGTCGATTGTGCGCTACTATAAATAGTTTAATACATATTACATAGTTGCAAAAACAATTAGGCTCCTGCAATATCACTGTAAATCCATTATTTTGTTTTGTTTTATTCGAAATAGTGCATCAAATTTTATCGTAAATTTGTTGCGCCTTGCAGGAGCCTTTTTATATACACACCACTGAATACTGCGGAAAAAACGCGTACATATAACAGCAAGATAATATTCATAAAAAAAACCCTATACAATAACAATATGGTATGTAAGGCTGTGTGTGAATGTATCTTTTCCTCACAAGCAACCATGAAAAAAAAAAAGTAAAATAAAATTCAGTGAAAATCCTGCGGTCCGTTTGACTGCCACTGCAGAATAAAAGGTGAGCGAATCGCGAGCGATCACACTAAATACTGACGAACAAAAATGGAAACTATAAAGAGCGTAATAAAGTGTAATAATGTGAGGAGAATTAATGAAACAAAAAAAATGTCTAGTCGATGTCATATAATGAGAATATTATAATTTAGGATATAGAAGAGGTACATTTCAAAGAAATGTATATACTGTTATCTATTACCATGTTATAGATCTATTTATTAATGTGTTTAGGATAGAGGAATTATCACTACGTGTAGCATAAAATGCACGCACTTCCGTCGCCGCTTGCCCCCGTGTTGTGCCAAACCTCACCCGCATTACAAATATAAATAACAACAAGAACAACAACAACAACAAACTGTTAACAATTATTGTTTATATATACTAAATATATATATATATATATATAATATATTATATATATTATCATGTTTGTACTAGCAATGTACAATGTGTTATTGTAAATGGTGTACAATTTGCTCCCAGAGGAATACGTCTCATTTATTAATTTATTATGTATACCTATGGATTGTTTGATTGATGCCTTTTGAAGCGACACGACACACACAAATAACATACTACATGCGTCATACATAGTACGAACGTATAATAATGGTGAAGAAAAGTTTTGTTTTGTGCAGCCAAGCTGATTTCCATTAACATTGTAATAAAAGTGTGTGTATCTCGAATTTGTAAATGTAAAGATGCCGCGTTTAATCATCATTGACACACATTTTGTGTTTGTTCGTCGATAATTGTCTTTATCTATAGAGAATCTTTGGAAAAAGCACGCAGAAACAAATAAATTGATCTCTAGTAACAATTAATTGTGTTTTTTTTTGTTTGTTCTGGTTTTATTGGAAAGAAGCTTTTTTTTGTATTCCTTTTGCCGTGATCTTAAGCAAAATCAGCTCTTTTTAGAGCTATTAATTTCATAAAATTAGTATCATAAAACAAGTGATTGCTTATAAAAATATGCATTATAATTCTAATGTTTGATATAGGCAACCAAAATTACTTAATTTGAAAAGACCCCACTTTCATATATTCCTGATGCACTTCCTCGGTTTTATTTGTTCCTGATAGAACTCATGTTTCGGTTAGTGTTAGATTTTGTATCAGGATTAAATAAAACTGAGGAGATAAATTGAAATTAAGTTTCCCGTGCTCCAATTACTTCTTATAATTCCAACTTATTTAAAATAGGTATTAAATCTGGAATTCGGTTTAATTTGGATATTGACTTCTAGAGCAAACTAATGCACTCGAAAGTAAAATCTTGCAAGTCTAATTGTCTACATTAAAAGTTCAAAATTAAAATTTTATTTTTTGAAAATGAGTCTCTATTGTTATTAAAAATTATAACAATTGTTTTTATTAGTTTAGATCTGCCAGAAAATGGCTGAAGTGATTTTAATTAAATTCTGGTCCTGGTGATTCATTTCATGGAAAGCATTGTTTTAATAACTGTTAGATCTGTAAAGAGGAGTTATTGTTTAAGGTCACTGCAAAAGAAAGCAATGAGCACCAACTTACAAAAATTTACATTTAAATTAATACCATTCATACTTTAAACTAGTTAGATAGTAACAATAATTGTGCTAAAGTGAAACAACTTATTTATAAGTATTACAACTTACCAGCCATTAGTCTTTATGAAATAAAATCAAAATAACTAAAAACTGATGCTAATTTCCAAATTCGGAAACCTATAAAGAACCAATTAATTATAAGGTGTCTTTTTTAATTGGTCGGTACATTAATGTGGGATATTTTCAGCTCTTGAAACTTCGTATTAGAACTTTGATATTTCTAATGAGACATCCCAAGTGTTTTCACATTTGGATCCATTAGATAATAAGGAAGATTTTATAAAAAAAGTAGTTCCCCATTTGGTCTACTTTTCAAGATATTGCCGGTTTTCCGTTATTTTTGTAAAAATTGGTGTCACGAAAAAATCTTCTACATTTAAAACACTAATTAAATAATTCTTTTTCATAATTATTACCGAAATGTGTGTCCACACATTAAGATAAAATAATTTTTAAATTGTTCAGGGTTTCGATATATGTATGTAAATTATAAAAAAATAACATTAAAATCAAAAAGAATTTCTTCTTTTCGAATGGAATCACCCATCTTTAATTTTGTATTATTACTTCACGCAAAAAAAAACTCAAAGAAAAGTTTTATTTGATAAGTCTATGATTAATACTTTTTGAGTTATAAAAAAAAAATTAAAATCTTCATTAGTTAGCATGTTCCCTGTATACTGTATACAACAAATTTTTTATTTAATGTGTGCGCAAACATCTCTGCAATAATCCAATAATTATTAAAAAGAATTGTTTAATTGGTCCTAGAAATATAAAAGATATGATACGGATTATTACAAAAATAACCCGAAGTGGACAATAACTTGAAAAGTGAACTTGATATTCGACTTTGTTTTAATCGTCTTTATTAAAAAAAAAAATCGAAATATGAAAAGAAAATTGGGGTGTCTCCCATTAAAAATATCAAAGTTGGTATCGACTTCCGGTATACCAGGAAGTGGTCGAATGCCAAAAATATTTTAGGTAAGTGGGGGTTAGGGAATAATAATGAAGACAAAATGAAAAAATGGCCTATGCGTAATAGTTCCCCCAAAAACGATAACCGGCCAATTAAAAAAGGCATCGAAATAATTCAATACCCAATCCCAATTAATTTTATATTTAGCAGAAATAGGCAGTGCACTTATTTAATTAAATTCATTATATTATTTGAATAAATTTTTACCAACGTGTAATTAATTATCTTATATGAAGTAAACCAAAATAAGTTTCTAAAAACTAATGATAAAATTATTATTTTACAATATTTAAAAAAAAAGAGGAGAATCGCAAACTAAAGCAATCTAGTTTGTATTAAGGTGAGTTTGAAATTAAAAAATTAAATAAGTGAATATTTGGCAAATTAAATATCCTAATCCCATTTGAAAATATTAATGGCATCCTCAAATAAATTGTATTTTTTTTATAAAAAAAAAAAAAAAATGAAATGAGAACAGTATAACATAATAAATAACATTGACTAATAAGTTCTTAGTCAATGATAATAATATAATATCATTGAAATTTCAATATTTCAATATCTAATAATTAAGTTCAAAACTTAAAAGTTATTATTGTAAAATGATGGAATAATTAATATCAGCGAAAAAAGTATTTCCGAAGATAAAATATAGTGAAAAGTGTAAGCATTGAAAATTGAATTACTCTATTATTAATAACAAAAATAAACTACTTACAAGAACAGCATTATTAAAGTAATCCTTTACATCCTTGAAGAATGAGTTATCCTTTAAACCATTGTTGTGATAAACTCACGGAACGCCGTGACTTATCCTAGATGGTTTTCACGGAAAATTCTATAAATCCGCAGAGCAGCTCACTATACTTACGCAGCAATTCATTCTTTTCATAAATGTTGAACAAACTATTATAAAACTTACAGTAATATGAACTACTAACTACTATATGTATATAAAAAAAAACGAAATATAATTTTACTATTCATGTTTTATTTCTAATCAATAAGTAATTTACAAGTCTGATAGACCGTTGTAATCATTAAAGGGAAATGTATTACTATAATATAATATAGGTATACGAAGTAAATAACAATTTTAATTTTAAATATTTGTATATAGTCTAAACAATATTTTAAGACAAACTAATTTCATATTTTACAATATATTATTATTTTTTTGTTACTTTAGTATTTACAGATTATTGAATGAGAAAATAGTTTCTTGTGTTATAATAGTTTTTTATAACAATTTTAAAAGTTCAACCAAATGAAAATTCAAAGAGATAATGAAAACAGCTACTTGATGTTAGATTGTATCACAACAACATATAAAAGGTATCTAATAACACACATTTTCGAACGCAAACGCCATCAAAACTAAAACGAAATACACACATATCACAATCGTTAAGTCTTCTAAGATTATTAACAATTTAACAACTGAACGATTTTGATTACTGTGATTCAACAAATGCGATATAACAATCAATATTATGCAAAATATTTTTAGACATTACAGTTCGCACCAGAAGAGTTACATATGCTTGAAGATGAAAATTTTTATTATTTTACAGAATTATTATTATTATTATTATTAATTGCGCATCATTGTTATTTTTTCTTTTTTAAACTTTTCGCCTCATTCCTTTCATTTAACAGCCATTGTGACGAGTTTTCCAAAACTTGCTTACTTATAATGTGGGCCAAAGTTATTGCGAAAATGTTTTTGGACCCGTTTTCGAAAAAAGTCATAATGTCTAGTGTTTCTTTTTTATAGGCAAAGGTACTTAAGTATATTAACAATGGGTATTACTTTGTAGTATATTTAGAATCGATACTTCTGTGCATACTTTTAAAGAAAAGGAAATGGTTTCTTTACGCTAAAAAGTTGTCAATTACTAAGTTTCTCATTAATTATTGGTCTCGTTTAATTAACTACACAGCTACTTCATTGACTAATGCTGCGATATGTAATGGAACTAAACATATTCGACGCTGCTGCTACCAAAAAATCTGCCCTTCATTCATCGCAAATCAATCTTCTCGGGACGAAAAAGCAGATTGTTAATTTTTGGCACCAATAGCAAAAATGTCTAAATTTGTTGTGAACTTTTTGTTTCATTTACCACTACAATATAATTAATATAGTAATAGCAACAACAGTCATTGCTCTTGAAATTGTTGAGAGTTTTGGTAATATATTATCATTTAATAGTAATAGCAATCGACGCATTAAATATTATTGCCTTCGAGTAATTGTATCAGTTAAATGTTAAAACATTGGATTGTTTCATCTTTAAATAGAAAGAAAACCGAAAAGGACAATAAAATTTGGCACTTACTTAATCACTTAAAACATCCTAAATACCGATGGATGTTTCCACACATTCATCGTTATAATTCTAAAAAACCGAAACAGAAAAATGTAAAATCCGTGTTAAAAGCAGTAGAAAGATTCTGTTGTGTTGCGAAGTGATGTTATATGTACATACATTTCGGAAGAATTTTGTACTGCGGTATAGTATAAATATTCGGAAACCGGAAGAATCTCAGCGGGTTCACTCTCCGCCGCCGCCGCCGCCGCCACCAGTAAGTAAGCCGGCTTTGCTTTCGGGCGGAATTTGTTTTTTGAAGCAGTCGTCGAAGAACTGGCCCATCGATCGATACAAGTGTTTTTTCACACCTGACAGGCCGTGGCTCTCGTCCGGATAGATCTGCAAAAAGCGACGTTTGAGCAAAAAGTAACTAATGAAATTGCCGTGATGGGGAAAACCTGTTGTCGGAATAAAGCTCCCGCTTCGGATAGGGCTTTCACTAAGTACATGGACTGCTGAAGGTGCACGTTATCGTCGGCACTTCCGTGTACTAAGTAGTACATTTTATCTTTGAGTAAAGGCGCCTTTTTGCTTACGTCCGCTTCTTCATAGCCCTTGTAGTTTTCCGTTACGTTCGGAAAGCCCATGTAACGTTCGGTGTAAGCGGAATCTTTAGCAGATGGAAAGATTAGATTTGTAAATTGTTCAATTGAAAAATGAAGGTGTTACCGTAAAGAGCCCAATTTGTAACAGGTGCGACAGCCACGGCACAATGGAATACGTTTTTCGGACTGGCCAAGGCATGGGTGGCCACAAATCCGCCGTAACTCCAACCCCAAACTGCCACACGTCTTTTATCGATGTAATGTAAATTGTCTCTTAAATATCTAATCAAATAAAAACATTTTATAAAATTTAATTAATTGATTTGATATTAATTGTACATTGTTTCAAATTAAGTATTCATTTCTCATTTTTGTTTTCTTTTTTAATAAAGAACAATTTTGTAATTAAAAATATGAAGTCTATACTATTTTTTTTATAGTTATTTTATAATCAATGAATCAATCAAAGAAACTTCTACCCTTCTACTTCTTTTCCAAATTATGGTATACATTTCTTTAACAATCTTTGAATAACGAAAATAAAATAAAACTTAATGGGTTTTAATAATTCTATGTTAAAAACAGTTTGTCATAATTAGCCTAAAGGAGTGAAAAAAAATAAACATAATAAATTTGTATACCAAATTTGGAGCAAATTAAAATCAGAAATACGTGGCATAATTTGGGACAGAGAGTGAAAATAATATGTTTACCGCATAAAACGAGATCTCAAGTTTTTGAGGTTTCAGCAAAACGAGTCTGGGTAAAAATGTAACTAGGGAAAAGTTACTTACTCTGTCACTTCCAGTTGGTCGGACACTTCGAGTGACCCTAAGTGATAATAAACTTGGTGCAACAGTTTGTGCCCTTGACCCCCGGATCCTCTACCATCGATTTGCGCCACAATGAAATCTTTATTTCCGGTCAGATACGTGTTCCAATCTATGCGCCATCGCTCCGTTACTAATTGACTGCCAGGGCCACCGTATACTTGCACCACCAATGGGTACCGGGTAATCTCGTCCTCGCGTAGTCCTGGCGGCAGAATGAGTCGCACGTGCGCTTCGTGCTCGTCCGATATCTGTACGGGGAACGTCTTGATTTGCGGCATGGCCATTTTGCGGACTCTCTCTCGCAAAGCAGTATTGTTCTGAAGCACCATCAAGAGCTTCGGCTTGGGCAACGTGGCTTTGTAGAGGGAGATTGTGGGGATTCCGGGTCCGAGGCATTCCAAAACATAATAGGTGGGCGTTAGTGGACTGAAAATGGCATTGTGGTAGAGACATGGAGGCTCGACTTGTACTTTTGGTTTCTTCTGTTTCCGACGTTTGCGACGTGGTGCAGGTGTGGTGGTCACTTCCTCTTCGCCCCAGTCGTCATCCCATGATTTCGCTTTCGATACGGCCGGAAGATCCTCGATGTAGAAAGGCGGAGGAGTGGGCGCCGGTTCCGGTACACATGTTACACAAACGGGCGGTTGTAGAGCAGCGCCGGGACGCGGGGGTACGGACGCCACACGATATAGATGTAGTTGACCTGGTTTTCCTTCCGGTATGCCCAGAAAATATCTTCAAGAGCCGAAAGAAAGTATATATCAATGGAAATTTTTTCAACAATTGATTATTATTGTCAATTCAACGTGATGCAGTTTTTTTTTCTTGTAAGAAATATTAATATTTTCATTATTATTAATTTAATAATAAAGTAATAAATTAAATGAGTAAAATTAAATTAACCATGTAAAGAGTGCGCCACGAAGTACCTTCATTTCATATTATAAGAACTGGGACGTTAGTGAAGACAATGACATGTGGTAAGGCCATATGAATTTGTTCGAAGTATTTTGTTTCTAAAATTAAAAAAAATCTATGGAACAAAGTAAGTAAAACTTTCGTAATCAGATTTAGCTGATATTAGCGACTACCAGAATCCGGAATTGGTTACGTTATTAAAAAAAAATTAGATCAATGGATCAATTAATGGTTTTAAATCAAACCATCATTACAAATAGAATTTGATTCGATTTTGCGCCCTTTGTAATAATAAAGAATAAAATAATATCATTTTACGTGATATCAGTGAATTTTTAAAGCGCCAATTTGATGGTACTGATTGTGACGATTGGTTCCAACAAAAGTGAGCGACAATTTAAACTTCTCTTCAAACAATCACCTAAAGGCTGAAAGGTCTCCGGATCACATAATTATACGCTATGAAGACGTAAATTGACCGCCAGGATCGTGGATTTGACAATTGGATTTGAATTAGATCCTTCATGTGTATGCCAATTAAAGATCTTAAGAATTCATATTGTGACCACTGACCTCGTGATTTTGAATAGTTATTAAAATTTCGTTCTTCGTATGTAGAACTCTCAAATAAGTTGCGCTGGTCATATGATGCTATGTTTTATACAAAAATTTCAAATTCCACTATTAACTATACCGGTCAACATGAATTTTGTGTCTGGATTCTGAATGTGAAATTTTAGTGTATTTTTCGTCACTGATAAGAGAAAAACATATCATTTTTTATCAAAGTTTGCTTTTGTGGATAGCACTTTCTTGAATTCTTCATATAAACCCCAAATGTAGTGCGATGTTCACTGTTATGGCGAATATGCAAGAAGTGCCTCATTTTTGTTAAGATTTATCAAAAGTCATCCCCTAGATTTTAAAATTTTCAATCTTACTCTATGGAGCATATTGTTCTTTATCAAAATCAAAAGTTACACTTTATTTAATTCTTTTTTGGTTCCAGTAAATAATTTTTATGTGTGCGGTGTACATTTTTATAGTATATGAAAAGCGAGCGCAACATATACTACAGTTATTTTGTATCAAAAGTTACCGTATTGATTTTATAATATAATCTCAACTCAAATTTTGTAGAGCATGCTATTGTTTATCAGAATCAAAAATAAAATGTCCTTCTTCTCATGGCTTTTTGGTTTTCCGGAAATAGTTGTTATGTGCCCGGTGACAATTTCTTCAGCGAGTGCATCATATAATCAAATTCTCTCAAATTCAATTTTTTAATGTTTACGGTTTATTTATAGGGCATATTGTCCGTTGTCAAAATCCAGAATAAAATTTTATGCATATCTTTTTAGTTTCCTGGAAATAGTTTTTATGTGCGCGGTGGTATCCCCTTCTACAGTGCTGGGTTAACATGTAATACATTTATCGACGTAAAACAAACAAAAGCAAACTTTGAATGCCAAGAATGAACATTTTGGTGTCTTTTGACACCTTCCATTAGAATTCATACATATTAAAACCGAAATCCAGATTTTTGCTTTGTAGACCCGTTATTATTATTAAAGATGAGTATTTTAAAGTTTAATATAAATACGTATATCATTGCGCACCCAAAAGTAAAAAGAAAAACTGGAAAAAAAAATTCAGCAAAAATAATTCAATTTAACCCAATAAATTAATAGAGATAAATAAAATTTGTACTGCGCAAAATTTCCACAAGCTGACTAATGATAACGTCTTGGTGCAACATGCAATTTCGTTAAAGTTGTACAGCGTACAAGTGCGGAATCCCTTAATAGTTATTTTCGGTGTTTAGACTCACATCACGTCGTTGGAATGGTCCCATGCGATGATACGTGTGACTTCGTAACGCCCGTGCGTTAAAGACAACGTGCGCCGTTTCGAAATGTTCACTTCGATTGCGTGCCGAAAGTATCCGGCCGGTCCGTCCCTCACGGGAGCCACGGTGATGTATTTGGTGCTGTCGGCACTGAACAACGGACTGTCGCCCATGTCCACCCATCCGTGCCCGTCACCCGACACCCGTTGACTCTTTGGGGGCAATTAAAGAAGAAAAGCCGATGAAAGACCGTCAGACCATCAGAAAGAAATTACATGCAATTTATTTGCTATATTGGTAATTAAGAGCGACAAGGGAATCCCATTAGGAAAACTTACTTCGACGCAGTGCCAAGTCGGCGTCTTGCAGATGGACACGATGGATAAGTTTTGCGGACGATTCAGCCACACCACGCTTATCTCAGTCAGACTGATCCACGAAACGGCGGTGAAATAGTATTCCCTGCAAATTAATGACGGTCATTAAGAATAGTCGCTCGAAGACTCTCAAGGCGAGAGGAATTAATTTAGGTTGCTGCTGCTGCTGGGTAATTAACAGCAAGACGTTTCGGCAGGGTGGATCGTTAGAATTTAATTAATTGCATACGCAATCCTGGTTTTTTTTATGTCTAATTTTTTGTTGCTGCATATTTTATGAGCATCCGAAGCGAACGAGAGAATAAATGTTTGTAATTTTGTATGTAAATCAACTGGTAATGCGATAATTAGTGACAGTTTAGAGGATGGCGATTACAAGAGCGCATTAAATATGTTGCCACTGGTTTGGCGGCGAATTTCCACCAGTCATGGATTAATGGTCCATTCATCGATCATGCGGTTAGTAGACGGACAGACGGTCAAAGCCAAAGAGATGTAAATAGTATAGATAGCATGTGGTGGGTTGGTGCCAAGTGCAAATTAATCGTGAAAATTCCAAAATGATTTTCGAATAAATTATATTTTTTTATACAGGGCGTCCCAGCGAAAAGTATCCACCCGGAATAATATGAAAACTACTCATTTTAAGAAAAATCCCTGAGACACGTCAATTTTTGTTGTTAGGGGGACGTCTTTTGGAATATTTCGTTATGGTGTAACACTCACCCCCTGCCCCCACGGCCCCCGACTTAAAAATCTTAAATGGCATAGCATAGGGGGTCGAGTGACATTTTAAAGAGAATATTTTTTTAAATATTTTAGTGAAAACCGCAA
>JASKGO010001591.1:0-12710 GCA_030556065.1 Holobus sp. GC000080
TACCCACCTCGCGAGCAGGGTAATTCTCGGTTATAATGATGACGTATCGATGACGTCACATTCATACTTTTGGTTTAACCAAAACCGCCTAAATGCAATTGGTTATTCGCTTAAAATCGGTTAATGTATATCATTATATTTAAAAAATGTCATCAAATGCCGCTGCAGCGCCACCTATGGCTGTGGTCAATTGTTTTTGACAGTTTCAAGGGCAGATTAGCGCCTATATACATATTCTAGAATTTAAGCTTCATAAGTTGCCTAGTTTAGAAATTAGCAGGGGGGGTACTACTTAAATGATCGCACTGTATAAATTGTTTTGCATATTATTCACAAGCAACGGAAACCTTAATTAACTTAAATATTAAAAAATTATATTAAAAAATATAAATCAAGCGAATTTTCAAAATAAAAATTATAAAATGAGGGTAAACGATGACACGTTTCAAATAAGTCTGATATTATAGGCGCCTCTACTCTACTATGTTGCCTTTGATATTCAATCATAAGATATTAAAAAAATGTTATATTCATAAAAAATTATCTATGCTTGTTTAAAAATGCTAAAAATAAACGAGAATGGGCATTTTGTAATAAATTCTGAAATTTTGTAACTTTCTTTACCTTTCAACTTTATTTTTCCAAATACTGCAAAATTAATTCTTTTGTAATTTAAAAAGCTAGTTAGGTTAAAAGGAAAAAAAGTATTTTACAAAAAATCAATTTGAAGAAATGTTAGAAAAGTTAATAAATATCTTATTTAAATTAAATATCAATCCCTCCTTAGCAGTTATTTTTTATTATCAATTTTTTAAATGACATGAAATGTAATAAAAATAAAAAACGCGATATGCTTTTAATATTTAAGAAGATTTGTAAAAAGATGAAATATAATCCTCCAAAATTATGTTCAAGTAAATCAAAGACAATTTCAACAAAGCAAAAAATTGGTAAATTAAAATATTCATTTTTCCCATCTGGGCCCGAAAGAATGCACTTTCCATCCTTATTTTCATCTTTATTTTAGATTTAAAATTTCATTTTCATGGCCCCATCATATAGTACAACTGATAATCCTCCAATGTTATACATTTTTATTGTAACGTTTTTAAATTTTAATTATTAAAAGGAAACTTGAAGTAAAATTACAGAAAAAACAGACTATTTCTAAGAAAAATTAAAATGCAGCAAAAAAGCACTGACAAGAAGAAAATAACAAATTTATAAAAAGAAAAAGAAATCGTTAAAAGCACTAGCGCAATAATTTACGGAAGAAAAAAGGAAAATGAGCATTGTGCAGTCGAGTCGGTTGGTTAGAGTAACGCAGCTTCCGATTTTGCGGCGCACATAATTTTTAGTGCTCCAATACAGGTCGTTAAACGTATCTGCACTACAACTTTGAGTACTAATTTCGTTGCAAAAGTTTCAGCGAGCGACTTCATTAAGGAAGCGTTTAGGTAATGCATATTAATGCACTTCCAAGTTGACATTGCATTTCGCCCTTCTAATATCTATACATTGTATCTAACCGATGCCGTTAAGTGCAGATGTAATGCCTCTGTAATTTATTGCTCGATCAATTCGCTCTCCAATTCCTTCCTTTTTTATTATTATTGGTAAGTGCGAATTTAATCGATCGTTTCCATAGCACCGTTGGACCTTTGGAAAATATATGTAATAAGTCGTGGTGACTGCGGTTGGCACACTCGATGGACTCTCTTTCGATATTAACACAAATCATTAAGGCTGCTCGTAAAAATTTTCCGATTCAACGAGCTCGTCCTTCGATTTATTGCCACGTGTGACAGTAAAAATGTCTTCATCTTGTGTTATACTTTTTTATTGCTTTCATAATATTGTGGTTTTTCCTGCTATTTTTTTTTTATCATAATACAGGATGATCCAGACTACAGAGGTTTCTTATGTAATCTTATGAAAAGAAACAGTGTTTATTTTAATTAGTGTTGCTGCAAGAATTTGCTTTGTCTCGTCTCATCACAATATTTACCCCAAGCCTTTGTCAAGGCTCGTAAAAGTTGTTGGGAAAAGACGAAAGACATTCCAGCCGTAATGTAGTAATGCTCTCATAAAGATCATAAGGTTTCATCAAAAATGTAATATTTAGTACGCTTCTTCTAATCATCTTTTATTTTGATAATAATAAATCCAAAAAGTTAAAAAGTTTCAGCAACAACATATTCTATATTTCTTAGGGATCATTGCTGTGATTTAAAAAAAACCTATTGTTTTTATGAGCATCTTAATCTAAGGTACTTTAGTCTTAATGTCCCTCATTTTAAAAATTATTACAAATTGGATAATTAATTTAAAAGTAGATGTATTATTAGATCAACTTTGTCTATGCTTTATGATAATATTTTGTATCTCGACATCAAGACTTCGAATTTTTTAAAGAAATCTAGTCTAATCTCCATTTTTTTTTTTCAAAAAGATATTTTATGCAAAATGCAATTTTTAATAAAAAAATGTTGAAATAATTGTTTTTGAATAAAAAGGTTGAAACACTAATAGATTTACTTAGAATAGATTTACCTAGAAAAGGTTAAAATTATTCTTCCAGGTTGAAATACACAGCGTATCAACTTTTTTTTTTCTAATTATGTTTCTGAAAAGTAAATATAATTGTATTTCCTTTCAAAAAAATTAAATAATAGGAAAAAAACTTATTTTATAAGTATAATTGTTAATATTAAATTATAAATAATTAAAATATAAGGAACAAAAATAACAAAATAAGTTTCATTGGATAATAAATTTAAAAGTAGAAATATGATTAGTTCAACTTTGTCTATGTTTTATTATTTATTTTTTTGTACCTTAACATCAAGACTTTTAATTTTTTAAGAAAATCTCGTCTAGTTTCCATTTTTTTTTTCGATGATGAATTTTATACAAAAAACTATTTTTATTGAATTATCGTTGAAATAATTGTTTTTGAAAAATGACGAATGATTAGAAAGTAGAAGCAATAATAGATTTACTTAAATGAAAAATATTGACTGAAGAAAATATGAAAATTAATCTTCCTGTGTGAAATACACACAGCGTATCAACTTTTTTTGAAAAGTAAATATAATTGTGTCTCCTTTAAAAAAAAATAATAATAAGAAAAAGTACTTATTTTATAAATACTAAAATATAATTATTAAAACCGTTGGAGCTCTGTTTGTTTAATTAAAAAAATATAATAAATGTGGAAAATGTAAAGATATAAAAATATAAGGGACAAAAATAACAAAATAAGTTTCATTTCTCTGAAGAATAAAGAAATTAAACAGCAGTGAAAATAATACAAGAAAAGTATAATATTATTAGAGAACAAAACGTCGTAGATTGCATAAAGTAGAAAAGGTGAAAGAGCAAAAAAAAAGAGGGGAAAAGCAGCAGCAACATTGGAAAACGAAAGAAAGAGATGGAAAAAAAAACGAGTCAGATATATAAGCGCAGTGTCCTAAAGTCGTTTCCCAGACGAGCAAATGCGGCGATAACGTGGAAAATGAATTTTCCTCCTCGGCTTTCGAATGTGCAACGGAAAGAGGAGAGATCGGCGAATCGATTAAGAATAAAATTGGGGATTGGGGTGCTAAGAATATGGAACACCGTTGCACAGTGTATATAGCACCAGTCACAATTTTACCTAATGAAAATTTAATGGGATAATCGGAAAAGAGTTTCACGTCGAAAATGCGCAAAACTTTACCCGAGAAATTATAGCTTTCGACTTTCGAAGCAGATATTGCGTGTTTCGACGTATAAATGTTCCCCGTTCGAATTTACCAATTTTAAAAATGCATTTTACATTGCAGGTTCTCTTTAAATGATAAAAATGAAAAAGTGCGGCACATGGAAATAAAAAAAAAATGCAATTATTACTTTTTGTTGGATTTTTATAATGGTTTCGACTGTGCCCTTTTTTTACCCATTAAAAGCTTTTGTGCCATTCATTAAGTTGGCCAGATTAAACTTTCAAAAGCCGCGGATTATACTGACGATTTTTTAATGTTTTCTTTTGGGATTCTTTTATGTGAATTGCGTGTACTAAAAGTAATATTAAATCACAAAGTGTTAAATTTACCTTTGAAGAATTGCCATCAACTTTCAACATTAATATTAAACTGCAAAGTTTGCTGAATTAAAAAAGTACGTTTAATCAAATTAATACTTGTGAAATATTAATTTTTACTTTCAGTTTGCTGGAGAATTTCTTTCATAACTTTTATACGTTTTTTTTTTGTAATTAAAAACTTGCTGGTTCATAAAAATATTTAACTTCTTAAAGAACTTTTGTAGTTTTGCTTATAAATGTATTTATATTTTAAATTAAAAAGTTTAAAGTTGTCAATTTTTTTAATCAATTTTAATATTAATTTCCATCCATATTCCCATTTTTATAATGTAATCCTTAATTTTTTAAATTTCAATTAAGTAGGTAATAAAATATATCCAATTAGATAGTCGTAATATGATATTAAATAACTATTAAAAATCGCCAATTTGTTTTCGTAATCGTTTTATTGATTAAAATTAAGAAAATATTACTTTTAGCATCATTAAAACGATATTTGTGTCAACAATTTTAGTTTATCCTTAAGGAAAACCATCTATTAGTCACGTTTCTAATCATCTCAGTTAAAAATTTAAAAAGCGCCAGGCCAAAACGTAATTTTAGAAATAAATCCATCACATTTAGAATTAAAAGACCCTTTAATCAATATGTGACCTAACCCATCATGCTATTTATAAAATTTTGGGAATTATCTGAGAGCTCGCAAAAATGAAAAATTAGTCGTATAATTAACATTAAAATTGAATTGGTTCAACTGACCACCAAGTTTTAATAATATATGTTCGACCATTTTTATTTGAAGTCATCCTTTTACAATTTCGAGGGGGGTGATACCTTGGCTTGGAATATCTTTTTTGAATAATTAATAATAAAATAAATAGACTTTTTATGTGATCGGGGAGATTCAGAATATTATCAATATTTTTAAGTTCTTGAAAGTGGCATTTTATTCAGGAATGCATTAAAAAGTGGTTCACTTGCTTAATTTCTTTATTTACTAACCGATATTTATTAAATTTTGCATAACATACGGATTATTTAATTGTCTACATTTTAATTAAGTAACTTTTTGCGATAAGTCCCTTACTTTAAAAGATACAGGGTGTCGAAGTTGAAAAATATTTTAAAAGTTGAAAAAATTAACCAACTTTAGACGGCCAAAACTATCCTAAAAAATTAACTTTTTTAAATATTTCTTTCTGCATCCAATAAAGAGAGTATTCCTCTTTAAAATTAAATAAGAAAATTAGAAATTATTTTAACTTTTTTAAACATAGAAAACAAAGTACGACATAATTTCGAATTGCCGAAAGTTTTGTTCCAACTTTCTACCACTCCCCGTTTAGCCGGAAATGTCCTAAACTTTTGATTTTTAAATGGCAACCTATAGTTATTTTAACATTTAGGAATTCCTGAGTTGATTTTTAGTGTAGAAACATGTATTGTGTTAATTTTAAATTATGATAAAAATACATCTTTTAAAACCATAAATCTCTATCATCTCTATCTTTTTCTGATATCATTCAATTCGTTAAAAAATTGAGAATTCAATGACCGTAGGGACTCATAATGCCACCATTTAGAAAAACCAAAGACATAGAAGGAAAATCAAAATGACTGAATTATTTTATATCTTTACTAACCCATTTAATACTTATCCGCATAGGCTATGATTTTTTTGTCCCAACCCTCGAATTTAATTCGAATTAATTTAAACCGATTCAAGGCCTTTAACATCCATTTTTAAAAATCCTTGAGTTTTTCTTTAAAAAAAATTATTATCACGTTTTTTAATTAAAAATCTTTGAATGATTTCAACAAAGTGATAAAAATTGGGCTTGACTTTGGAAAATCCAAAGTTTCTGGAGAAACCGGAAGTGGTAGACAATTTGACTTTATGTTAATCAATCTATAACGATGTCTTATATAAATATAAAATTTCGGTAAAAAACTGCTGGTAAATAAGGAAATAAGAGTGGTGATCCACTTTTCTGTGGCATCGTGTACAAAATTAAAGACAAAAAAATAATAACTACAAGCATAAATGTTCAAACATCCTGTATAACCAATACATCAACAAAAAGTGATTATTTAAAATATCCATCACACATTTTCTTACACGTCCAAATCATATTTCAGCAGTTGAAGCATTGAAAGTGCTTGAGTGATGACATAATAAGTAAACGAAAATGAATAAAAGTTTGCACGACGTGTGCGAACGTGTAAATTTAATAAAGGACCACCATCATCTACCAAGAAAAGTATGGGGATAGAGAATGAGAGAGAGAGAGAGAGAGAGAGAGAGAGGAAGAAAAAAACAGAACCTCTTCCGCGACACTTATTTTGGTAAATATAGCAAAGAGCACGGGGCGCACATCAATCTTCCTTATGGCCTCGGTTCGTCTCGGCGCAAGCAGTATGCACACTTTCACACAATATCCGGCAAAAAATTATTCATAGGAAACATAAACGCTCGGCTAAACTTTCAAAGCCGTAAACCTCTTTTTCGTCACCACTACCACCACCACCACCTGCACGGTGTAACATACGATGAAACACTTACATACTTAGGTGGCATATGCTATTCATACCCGTTGCGCCCGGCGCCTTCACATTCAGCATTCAACCAATAGTACTGTCGAACAAGTCTAAAACGGACAACCAGCACATCAAGCACCACAGCGGCTTGCGAATGGAGTGTGTGTGGCGCATATACTAATTACTCGCACAACAATTAGCAGCAATTGATTGAGTGACAGCTTAATATTGCAAGGGGTGATGTGTGAAGGCGCACTCATTAGCGACATGTTCTCTCGTTGCTTATGACACTTAATTGTTTGCGAGATTTAATTAATCGGACGCATTTTTGTTGCAGTGCTCTGCGGCGTCGGAATCGATATTGCCTTCCACAAGCGCAACGCAGGATATTATTTCATGTAAGTGATGCCGATTTTTTTTTTTCCATAGTTCTGCAATCGGTAGTATCCATTGATAATGGAGCAATACTTTTGTTCGGTATATGCTGCAGATCAATTTACACCATTAACAGTGAATTGTTGTATAAATGATGGGGGCTTATGTGCGCTGGTACGGTTAATAAGGCTGTGTTAGTGATGTTTCGCTTTGGCTGTCTGTTCTGCAATAGTTTTCGACGCGTTGCACTATCGAACTGACCACGAAATGCGTCATGCCGGCTTTTGGCTCACTGTGCCACTAAAGTCGACCGATTTATTGTTGCAAATGTTAAATGTTTATCGAATGGTTCGTCAACCATGAAAATGTATTTGCTCTCAATGTAGTTTATCTAATTTTAGCCATTTAATTTATTCAATTGGTTTTTGGTTTCGTTTGTTTTTAAAATGTTTTTGTTTTGTACGATTAAAAATTGTCGAAATCTATTTTGAAAATTTGTGTCAGTTCTCTATTCATGAAAAACTTTTTTATTTGTATTTTTAAATTTGAAAATTAACTTAATCAAAATAACAAAAAATACCTTGTTTATCCTTTTATATAGAGTATACAGGGTGTTTCACGGGAGCGGGAGGGCATCGATATATGGAGAACTATAAAAGAGAACTTAATTTTTTCTTTTCCATACTTAATTTAAGCCAATGCTTCATTTTTGGAAAATATTTTCCACTTTAAGATATTTCCGGTTATACCGGAAATATCTACTTACTTCATTTTTAAAAGGAACACCCCAATTTTTGATTTTTGATATAATTTTATAAATCATATCATAGATTATTTTAATTAATTGAATTAATTAATGGAAAGTTATTTAACATAAAAAACTATAAAAAGGACAATAAGTTATTATTATCCAAATAATACAGCAAAATTACAAATAATGTATTTCTAATAAATTACAGAAAGCCCTATCAAAATATTGATTTAAATATTAAAAACATATAAGCTTGTTAATGAACTTTTCAAAGGTTGTAAGTTAACAAAATTTATTGTATTCAAAAACTTTAAAAATTTAAGTACGTTTTCATATTTTTCCATTACTATTTCACAAATACATCATTTACATCAAATTCGAATTTTGTTGTAGCTTCGTTAATAGCACCGCGTTTAAGTTTTTTCCCCTACTTTATACTTTATGCTGAAGTACATTGCGCTGGTCACAATTCAGTTTATTGGTTTTTCTGCCTCTTCTCGCATATACTCAAATACTTTGATTTATTGAATCTCTCATATTTTTTTCTTAATGGCAGTGATTTTAATGGGTTTTTTTGTTCTCTTTCGTTTAACTAAATATGGTGCATTTTTAAAATTTTCTTTTGAAATGAAATTTTAAATAAATGTAGACTGTAATTTGGAATGGAGGGAACATAATATGAACAATGGCCTTGCAAACTGGCCCAAACCAGAAGACAAACCGCTGAAAGATAAAGAAAACAGAAAAGAAACAAATATTGGCTTTTTAACTAAACAAAAATATATTAAATCACCTTTAACACTTATAAAATAGACTTTAAATGTATTAAATATATAATAAATTTGAAACATTCAATAATAAAGAACTTCTACTAATCAGAAATACAAAATTTAACATAAACATAGGTTTTAAATATTTCATAAAAAAGTAAATAACAACTGTACAAATTGGCTCAAAGTAAACGACAAACCGCACAAATGAAAAAGAATGAAAAACAAAAACAGAACCGACCTAAAAAAGAAAAGAAAAAAATCGAGTAAAATCAAAATGAACGAGGGAAAAATATGCCGGCGCTCAGTCGTCATGTCATATCAAATATAATCCTCGCGTCATCTAAACTCTAGCACAGCGTTACGTATATAGTAAAGCGAAGAGAAGGCCCATTACAACGATCGTCCCTGTCTTATCAAATATTCCGGTGGCGTTCCCGTGACGTCGCAATTGTTGGGCAAGTTGTGCAGTTCCGTGCAGGCGGTACCCGAACCGCCGCCTGCTTGCCGCCGTCGAACACGCTTTCGTAACGACCGCCTTTCGCAGCAGCAGCAGGAGCAGCGGCAGCAACGGACGGACGGACACTACATGGAATACCAAAGTGGACACAAACCTATATTATATATCTACTCCCTCGCAGCAGCATCCACATCCACCGGATCCACATGCTTATAAAAGGGACCGATCGTATAAAATGTGTGTGTATATCGCATCTGCAATGTGGAGCGCAAAGGGTTCCCAGTTTAGCTTATACATACTACAATAAGAAGGAACTAATTAGAATAGTGGAAATTCCCGTCTTGCCTTGCTCGGTTTATGCGCGACGTTAACGCTGATTATGATAATGAATGTACGATTAGAGTGTGCAATTTGCTAGATCAGCGATTTAGGTGTGCTGGGAAGCGTTTTTGCGGTTCCGCAATAACATAAACGATGAGATAGATTTAATTAACGGCGCGGAGGCGACGCAAAGAGCGAATGCTTGGCGTCAATTCGATTACCGTTTTTGGGCCTTTTGGTTATAGTTCGTTAAACTTGAACGGTTACGCCACTATTCGTTTTTACAGTGTGTTATTACATTGCCGAAAAATGAAATGGCGGATCTCTTTTTAAATCAAGTTGAGAGCAATTTCATAATTGTAGCTTTTAAAGCTCGTTTTGCTATTGTTTTTTTAGCACAATTTAACACAATTTATAATTTTTCCTTTTTTTTTTTAGAAAAAATGTAACATTAGAATGAAAGAGTTCATTTTTAGATGGTTTGCTAAAAAAATAACTAAACAACAACATTATTAACAATTGAGTAAAATTGAACTTTATTAATGTTAAATGGTTGGAAGTGCTCTATTTTATGTAAAATTATTGAAATTGTAAATTTTCTCAAGTAGTTTAAAAATACATTTTATTTAAAAGTATTTTTTTTATTTTGTCATAATGTTAATAATAAATATACCGGTAAACACGATTTTTTGCCCATCAGTTCTGAATGTCTCAATTTTATAATATTCTTTATCACTGATAACAGAAAAACATTTTTTGATCAAAATATGCTTTTGTGGAACTTTCAGAATTTTTTGGAATTCTAAGGAACATCAATTAATCTGAAATCACAAATCAATCAGAAATATTTTTGCTTAACTTCTGCATCTTTTTTTATTGAGCCTATTATTCTTTATGTATGTCAAAATCAGTAATAAAATTTTACCTAGGTCCCTTTTATTTTCCGGAAATAAGTGTTAAGTGCTCGATGTCCATTTCAATAATGTTTGAAAAATAAGTACAACTTATAGTCAATATTTATCTAAAGGTACCCTTTCAATTTTTGAAATTTTCCTCTTATTCAATACGGCTACAGCATATCATTCTTTATTAAAATTATAATTTCCTTTATGTTTTTTTGTTGTTTAATTTTTAAGTAAGCGGTGTCAATTTCTAAGGCTGGAACAACTTTAAATCAAAGTTTCCCAAAAGTCACTACTTCAATTTTTTTATTTTTGTGTCCGGTTTTCCGGAATTAATAACAAAAATTTTAAGTGCGTGGTATCCAGTACAATTGCTTGGTTGACGTACATTATATTTTTCGAGGTGAAACAGGTAGAAGCAAATTTTGAAACCTAAGAATGGATATTTCAGTGTTCTTGAACACCTAATATCAGAATTCTTGCATAGATACTCAGATAAAACTTCTTTTTTATTTAGGTCTTTGTTATAAATTATTTTGTATAAAATTTTTCATAAAATAAAATCAATTTTATTTAAAGCACCAATCAATCAAAAAACCGTTACAAATATATTTTTATTGATTATTTTCTATAACTTTTCTGCTACCTTTAACGTTTAAAAAATATAACAACTTAAAAGTTCTTTTTATTTGTTAGTATTTAAAATTATTTGTAAACTTGTAGAAAATGATTTAAAAATTCAGTAAGATATATTCTTCAATTTCATAGATGAAAAAAAAAGTAATTAATCTTAAAAATTACTTCATATTTGGCGACTTTTTTGGGGACTCAATTTGTATTTTTAATTAAAGAAAAAGTATTTGCCGGAACAAAACTTTGTTGTGCAAATATTGTGGTTTTAAATACCTTAAAGGCGAGGACTTAATTAACGCTTTCGGAGGCGACAAAGAGAGAAAGTGTCGTCAATTCGATTACATTTTCATCATTAGTTCGTTAGTCTCAGTCTGGCAATTAGCAATTCAATCTAATTTATTTATATTGGACTTTCATTGTTCGAATTCGTGCAAATTGCTCCCGTTGTTATCAACTTGCTTTTGTTCTTCGTTACCACTACTGCAAGAGGTAAAATCAGATAGTCCGCTTTATGACAACATAAAAAAAATCAAAACGAAAAAAAAATCAAATAACATTGCCGAGGCAGAAACCAATAGAAATATAAAAGTAGCAGTGTACGTTTCCAGTGAAGAGAAAAACAATAAATTAACGATAATGCGAGACATATTTATTACACTTTAAGCCCTTCCGGGCTGACTAAAAAAGACAACTCTTATCGCTCTCTCTATCGTTTTATTTTACAACTTGCCGGTTGTTTGCGCACAGAGAGAAAACAAAGGCATAATTAGAAAAGTTGTAATTGTGTAACTCAACAATTAAACAATGTAAAACAAAAACTTACCCCCAGCGCACTATAGTACGCGTCTTTTCTTTCTTCTTGTGCCTCTGTCTGTTCGCTCATTCGCTCTCGCATCTTCAAGCAAGTGAAGAAACTGTAAAAAAGGGGGTGGCGGTTAAGGCGAATGGTTTGCATAAAGGTTTGTCTTCTTTGCATGTATACAGACAGTACAATCGCTCACAATTGGCAAAGAGTATAAAATTAGCAACGCGGAAAACTTTAGATAAAGTCGTGTAATTACGGGGTCTGATTCGGACGGCGTGGGTGGAGTTGACAAAGGACTTTCAAATTATGGTTTAAGGAGTACTTAAAGGTCTTATTTCAATAAATGTCGACACTGACTTGTTTGTTACATGTAATTTTCATTTATTAAATGTGAAAATATTATTTATTTATTCTCAGCTACCGACCTTCGGTCTTTATTTACACTGAGCCAACTAATTATCCAAAAAAATGTTATTTATTAAGAAATTTTCTTAATTCTTACATCCATAAAGAATGATTTGATTTATAATTAATATGAATATAATGTTCATTATAAAGAAATATAGTTCTCATATTTTACTAACAAAAACGAATTGAATTTCCTTTTTTATCCAAAAAAACTTTTAATAGTGAAATAAAAACTGCTCAACTTTT
The DNA here is from genome assembly GCA_030556065.1 of Holobus sp. GC000080. NCBI lineage: Eukaryota > Metazoa > Arthropoda > Insecta > Coleoptera > Staphylinidae > Holobus > Holobus sp. GC000080. Next base: position 12,297 of record JASKGO010001591.1, read on the forward strand.
ACTGCCAACTGGGAATAAAACTGTTTTTAGTGTTACAATAATTTATTCTTTTCGAAACTTTCGTTTAATAACTTATTTTTTCTTTCAAAAATCGAACAATTACTTTCAATATTCTTCTCTTAATATTGACAATAAAATTATTATGAGCCCAAAATAGCCCACTTTTTCCAACTTAATGAATGTTTTACTTTTCGTTATGAATAAGAAACTGATCAATTAATTACAAAACAAACAACTTAACAAAAGCAGCTAAAAAATATTCTCTGTTAACAAAATTTGGTTTAATTTTCCTTCCCAAAATTAAATTAAAAACTTTACTTATATTTAAAATTCTCATTATAATTAAAATCAGTAAATATTCTTTGCCTAAAAAAACAATTAAAATTTTATTTATTAGTTAATGAGCATATTAAA
>JASKGO010001592.1:0-20309 GCA_030556065.1 Holobus sp. GC000080
TTGAACTTTATGCCAATAATTTGCAAAAGTTGTCCTATGTAAGTATACAAAATTTGGTAAAAATCGGTTGATAAATAAAAAAATGGCAGGGGTGGAACACTTTTTTGTGTCACCCGATATTTAAAATGACGGCGCAAAATTTAAAATTATCGTTTTCGTCAACATTTTTTGCTACTCCTTATTGAATATCACCACTTAAATATCTATTTTATAATTTCGAAAAATTATAATAGGGAGCAGGAAAAAATAAAGTTCAATAGTTTCCATGTAGGTAATTCCAAATGGTCGGACGGAAAGTGCAATACCCGGTATAGTTCGTGAAGGTACGTATAGGTAGATAAAAATCGAAGAGTTTCTGGGTAATATAGTCGTGGTAAATGAGCATATATGCGAGTGGTATGTACAATAGTTGGTAGCAGTGAAAGAGTCAGTGTTCGCTATCGAAAGTATCGGATCTGTTGGAACGGTCAGACGACGACGCATAGTTGGCCGGTGGTGCCCGGATGGTATCACCAAGAAGAGCAAACACGTCGTCCGCCGTCCGCTGAAAAGCGAAGAAGCAAAGTAGTAGTTGTCGGTAGATGCACACACATATATACATAATGGGTAGTGGAGTAACCACCGAACGATATGTATCCGTGTGCACTACTGCATCGCATTGTATTCGGACTGAGTCGTGGTAAATCAGTCGGGAACAATGGAAGCGGCCACGATGGATGGTGACATCGGGATATATGAGTGTCAGCTTTTTGTGTGTTTATTTATAAGAATGTCTTCCCAAAGGGTTTCAATTTATGAGCGCGGCCCACCCCACCACCATATAAAGAGCATCTGCCAGATAGACCTCGGAATTATATTGCATATTGTAATGATTTATAAGTGGGATAAGCACACACATCCAGCGACCATTCTTGGACCCGAGGCGTGCTAATGACCACCGACGCCTGGATCGCGGTTATCGCGCCCTCACTTGGACTCGACTCAGACCGATCCCATCCCCTCGCTCGCTGCTCGCATATTCCCTCTCTTTATGCCGCATACGTATGCATGGGTGTGTGTGTGTAGGTTGAATGTATCTGTAACAACCCCACGTAGCCGCCGCCACCGTTCCCTCCAACAGCGAACGCCGCCAGGCCGCGGACACCCCATCCCTTCGATATAGCAACGCAGCTCCGCCACACGCTTACTGATATTAACAATAACACTTAGTATTTAAATTATGACTTTGAATTGCTTCATAAATTTTCGGGTATTAGAAGATTTGCATCCGAAACGGACTAATCATGTTTGAATATCGCTATGCTATTACAACATTTCGACTATGATATTCTGCAGACCCCTCAGTCGTTTTGCTCATCTCATCACCATCACCATCATCACCACCACGCTCTGCCTTTCCTTTTACAACTTTTGCAATTAATGCCGAAATTATTTACGACCGGTATTAACATCAACGTTTTTTTTTGTCAATGTTTTGTCTCTGGATTGCAACACTTCAAATATAAATATTTATTTTTAATTTTGCAACAAATTCATAATTTAATGCACTCGAGCATACATTTCTAACTACTATAAACTATGTTTAAAAGAAACTAAAAGTTTATATTAACATTGTATAAGAAATCAGAAAGTACTAATAAATTTAAAACTGTTTCCAAAGGATTAATTGTTATTTCATGTAATTATCGAATTCCGTTATGCTAATAAACTATAGTTTAATTATAAATTGGTAATCTCAAAATAATAGAAATTTTGCTAAAAATAAAAAGGAAGCCATTTTCAAACAAAAAATGACCCCACAGTTTAGGAAGTATTTACAGCAATTTGAAAAATAATGTCTTCCTAGTACATGCATGTTTTGAAAGCGTAGTATTGTCAGTGGTTGAAGAGAATAAATGCTAGAGTCGCATTATCCGGGCATTTATAAGTATTAAACTAGTTGTAAGCAGGGTATAATCGCGACGACGTCACGTTCGGTAGTCGGTATCAGGACTGCGCGTCTTCCCGGTAATTTGGTAAAACAAGTAGCAAACGAAACGGTACTAAATAACCGACCAAGATCTAATCTAAACGAGTTATTCGGTGTGCATTTATGTGCAATGTGCATATATGCATCTATAACACTAATAGCTGCACTCTTACCTATTCATCCTCCTTTCTTTCGCTGAGGACCGAGGAGGCATTTGCCGATGAAAAGTGTTGCTGCCATACGATGACTTACCGAAAATATTCCTTTGTGTATATCGTCAAACAAAACGATAGCAGTCCATCACAAACAGTGAAAATCGGAAGATTCATAGCATCAATATTTACGCCAAGTGTATAGGCGACTGGCATATTGATGGATACGAATGTGGAACAAATCACTCCAAATTCATCTGCATAACAACAATATACATATTTTACAATTTTTATTGCCGGCTCTGTAAAAGAAGGAATAAAGTGTACTTTTTCATTGACAAACTCAAATAAACACGCGCAAAACCCAGCAGCAAATCTAATTATACACTTTACAGTTTCAAACAAACGGAAAAAATCAAGACGGAATATTTCAATTAGCCTTATAACGACTATTAATTAAGATTTTAAAATCTTAATTATTATCTTTTGAACGTAAGCTTGGCATTATTTAAAGAAATTATTAGCTGGTATCGAATTGGGAGTGTCTGAAGCTCTGAAGGGAATCATCGAGATGAAATTCCGTATCTACGCTGAAATTAACGAGGCGTGTGTTGCTGTAATGCTTGTAAAATGTAAAACAAACTATAGAACAAAAAGAAATGTGATAACATCTACATAATCAACATGACGAGCACTTACAACACGACTTTCTTTCATCGTAAATTTCATATTTTAACACAAACGCAACTAGCGAATTAAACGATCGACTAATTAGGAAATTATAAGTGGATATAATATTTGCTCTCTTCAAATGTGCGCACAGCTCAAATGAAAAACTGGCTCCAGGATAATGCAATAATTAATCGATAATAAATTGCTCGCTCAGCCAGATGGCTTAATTAACAAGCATGAGATAATTATTATTTATCCGAGAAGTAATATTTAGTTGTTCTCGATGCGTCCATGGCAATTATAATAACTCCTGCAAAAACGCATCGCTACTAATTAGCGCAGTAAATACCTACAATTCATTTAATATATTAATGACATTTACTTATAGTATAGATGCGTAGCATCAGTAGTAGTTGCACTTGAGAAGAGGTGAAAAAAGGTTCCAATTACGTAGGAATTTTTCGAATGAGGAAGAGGCAGTGGTTGGTTAATTAGAACACAACGCTCATGTAATGTAAAGTGGTAGTAGTGAGCAGCGAACTCATCAACCGCGATGGCAAATGCAATAGTTCAGATCGGACAGCGAGGCGTGCAGTATATGCGATACGGGATATTTTATGTCCCTGAGAACTATAATTAGAGGCCAATAAATAATCACGTCAGATGAAAGGGAATGAATCAAGTCTGAACTTACACTCGGTGCATAACCGGTGCATCTGGGGATCGAAAACGTATAACTCAATGTCCGACAAAGTATTTACATGACAGAAGGTTACGTTAAATATGTCCGCCTTCCATATCGGAGACACAATCGAAAAAAAGCTGCTTAGCGCGCGATTCCACACACACTAATTATACCGTGTAAATAAATCACGGACGGATGGATAATCTAAGAGAAAAAATTAACCAAACAGAATGCACCTATATCTAATTATTATTACTATATAACGGAAACGATTAGAATCGATTGGAATGGTTAAATACGCCGTGCAAGTCATCTTCATTTCCAGCGTTCGATGAAAGAGAGTTTCCAAACGTCTCAATAGCTGACTGACTGATATAGATACAGCGCACTGATCATCAGATCACATCGGCCGATACTCTAGTTGCGAGAACAATGAACAATAAGTAAAATAATGGTCTACGAGGAGAATTGACGTGTCACGTGACGGTCTTGCGGGTTCGTTTTTCTTAGGTGTATACCATATGTATAGAGAAACGATCGTTTGAAATGCACGACCGATCCTCTGACTGACGTTCGCTCTTTGCCATCTCACTTCCAATCTTCTTCTCATCATCAAACTGTGTGCGTGCAACTCATTACCATTACCACTTTTATATTTTAATCGGATTCATTCCATTGCATCTATACCCTGCTAGGTCTATTTATTTAACTTGCAAGACGCCAAAATCAACATTAACAACATGCCGCGAACATATAAAGAACGTTTCTGCAAACCTAATTTAATTTTAAAATATTGCACAGAACGGGACGGAACACGAAAGTAATTAGCATAGTAGAGCATCAGACCGGAACCGAAGCAACTAGAAGATAAACGTGAGTGACAGACGTTGCTGACAAGCCTGACCAAAGTTAAAAGGACACTTGGCATTGATTATTGCCAAAGAGCGCTGCTGCCAAAGGAGCTTAATCTAATTTACGATTTCGTATCGGATCATCCTATAAATAAGCGCGCGTGCAATAATGCAATATTTATTATATGAAAGTTGGCGGGTTATCGACAAGAACGCGGATGGAAGGAACGGTAAACTACTTATATTGTTGATGTATTATCTCTGGTGCGATGGCGTACCCTATTTAGCACTTAATGCTATGTAAGAGGAGTTGATGGGAGGCAATGTCTTCACGTCAAGTAGAAGACAACGGATCTGAATGCATCATCATATCTATCTCTATGTTGTTACATGTATTAGGGAGTTCCGTGCTAAGTTGACTTGACAGCACCTTTGAATTCGCGCGCGACTCGCGCTCTCTCTCTCTCTCTCTCTCTTCTGAAACTGATACGCGTCTGAGACATGTCACTGTGCGCGACGTCAATGTGACTGCAGAAGACTTGTCGCCGTCAATAAAGCAAGTGGCGTAATGTACTTGCAATGTATACTGTACATGTGCAGTTGCATTAACAACATACACATACAGACTGCTTTCGACCAATACTGAAAGTCATCCTTCGCTTCCACTCAAATTCATATACCATGTTTGCTATTTGTAATTGATGTGCTTATAACAAATTGTCTTTTAATTTAATTGTCTATGGCGTCAATTACTGAATACTTAAGTGTTTTTAGAATTACAACTGAAATAATTGCATTAGCATTAAAGTGGTTAACATTGATTTATTTTTTCTGTTATAAAATGTAAGCAAAATATTCCCTTTGTCGTGGATTTAGACGCACCTATTTCATTTTTTTATTTACCAACCGATTTTTATAAAAATTGGTACACTTATGTAAGACAATATTTCCGATTCATTGACATAAATTTCAAATTTTTACCACTTCCGGTTTAACCGGAAATGACCCCAACTTTCGTTTTTTAAATGGCAACCCCTAATTTTTTTCACTTTTTTGGATTCTAGGGACAATTCTGAGTTCAAAAATATACCTTTTATTAATTTTTATTTTTTCAGTGGCAAAAAAATTGAATTTTAAAATTCAATCTAGGAGGCTGCGAAATAGCTTAAATTACTCGTAATAGCCTAAGGTTATGTTTGAAAGTCATAGCCTCCTTATGAATACCTTATTTTCGAAGTTATTGTTGAAAAAAACATGGGCTAATGGTTTTTCCGCCATAATTCATTTTTTTCAAATGGCAGCACCCACCGGCACTCAGACCTTTTTGTTCCCCTTCAAATAACAAATCGATTGGTACCATTTATGCCATATTTGCTAGTAGCATTTATAATAAATTAATTATTGAAATTCATTTATATCATTTATATCCTTAACAGATTGTCTCTTAATTTAGTTCTCGTTAAACTATAAGCTCTGTCTAATGAATCATCATTTAGAGTCTAAATTAGACAGTTAGACGAAGACTGCTAAGCGATAACCTAATTTTATTTGTCTAATTATTTACAAATAAGTTTAATTGAAACCCCAAAAACTAAAAACTATTAAACACTTTATTTATAATTGTATTATAATCAGATTTGGGACAAAAATGATTTCTATCGCTGATTTAAATTGTTATAAATTTTATATCCTTATTAAAAATTATAAAAATAAGAATAAATAAATATACCTGTTATTATTATGCATTATCCGTGAATAAGATTCAGTATTGTGTAGAATTATGTTTAAATGAAAGCACTTTACGTTAACAGGAGCTTTTGGTAATTAGAAGCATTAAAGCCTTGTATAGAGACTAATTGTGTAATTGTTAGTATTGTTTCGCTATCTAACAGTGCTAAATAATAATTCATGTACAATACATGTACGAACACATTCATAAGCAATGAAAAGCTCTGACTCTGACCTTTAGTGATAAATCATCGAATCCTTGGTACGGAGTAGCGGGGGCACGAATGTGGAACCTGGAAAAAAATAAAACTCCGGATTTGCAATTGTGGATACTGAAAGAATGAATATAATAAAGATAACAAAATAATAATAAGGATATGGCGGCGGCCGTATGAATAATATTGCGGAGAGTTGATTAATTCAATGGGAATAGAATAAAAAGTGTACAGTGTATTTCGAAATAATATAATTTATCGATATCTCCGGCATAAATAATACTTTTCTCTTTCTCTCCACTTTGAAGAGCTGATACGAATGTTGAACAATGCGCACCTCCCATCACTCTGTTAACATAAATCTCGGGGATGTCAAAAGAAGAACGCCCAATCGCAACAGACATAAATTACTTATAATGCTATTTATAAATCTCGCTCGCTCAAACTCACTCATTCTTTCTCTCACTCTGCACCAACAGTTTATACGTACATCTATCTATCTATACGAAATAAATTTGATTTCTTAGATGCTATCATAGCGTACGCGGACACCCCTTTATCAAAGATTTATTTATATGCATGCTCGAGTAAACCGAGCTGCTCTCCGGCGCGTACGTTCCCTAAGCGTTCCGCTCACTATCAGCAACGCAAACAGTATACCTACATCCCATTTCCTATGGACGGAATTAATTGTACCCACTCGATCCGTGTGTAAGTCCCCATTCGCATGCGATTATGCATCGGCAAATTATATCAATCAATTACCCGTGCGATGGGAAACTTATTGCGCCAAATTATTCCTCGCCATTCAACTAAACCAATAACGAGTTTCATTTCCTGCACAGCAAACAGCAAACGTGCAAATAACAAAATTAGCCGCACATTACAACGTTTTTTTATTTTTAATTTATATGCACGATTTCTATATCTTCGTTGAATTTTTTATTGCTTGTTTATAAGCGATTTGATGGAAATTACTATAAATAGCCGATGAAAACGAACCATTATTTAGTCGGTGATAACACTTGTTAATGAAATGTTTATTAAGTACATTTTTCTTATCGTGTGTATTACTTCATTCCTGAAACACGCAAGTGTTACATTTGCATAAGTTTTATTAAAAGAAATATCACGAATTGCGTTTCAGTTGGCAAAGATGTAAGTGTAAACTTTCGCCTGTATGCGCAAAATGACAACGGAAGATTCGAAACTATAAAACCGGGACATTACGGCACTTTCAATTACGACCGGCAAAAAACCTACATTTTCTTGACACACGGATGGCTCGGAAATGTAAATACGGACTGGTTTAAAAATGCCATATCTGAATTTATGCAAAAACCGGAAACGGTAGTGATTGCTTGTGGCTACGAGGCCGCTATGGCCGGCAAGACTTACGTGGGACCTGCTGGCAATGTTCCGGCAGTCGGTCAAAAAGTTGGTGATCTAATTACGGCATTGCATAGAGACAAAAATATTCCCTTGGGGAATTTCCAAATTGCCGGACATTCTTTGGGCGCACACGTTGCAGGTTATGCCGGCAGGACTGTCAATGAGAATACAAATGGAAAAATTGCGCGCATCTTTGGTTTAGACCCAGCAGCCCCTGGATTCGTTACGGGAGTAGTAAACAGGAAACTTAACAAGTCGGATGCTGCGAATGTTCAAATCATACACACATCAAGTATCGGAATTCAATCCGCCATGGGCGATGCTGATTTTTACCCAAACAATGGCAAAGATCAAAGGAACTGTGGTAGAATATACCAATCGGATCACTTAGCTGCCACCTACTACTTTTGCTGTAGCATAAACAACATTTGTAATAACGTAGCAACTAAATGTAATAGTTATTCAAATTACACTAGCGGTCAGTGTAGAAGCAATCAAAATGTTACCATGGGTTACAACACTCCTAAATCATTAAAAGGAAAATATTACTTAGATATTGATTGTTAAATATTGCATTTGTACATTGCATCAAAGATGTAAAAAGTAGCAATTAAAAATAGATAATGTAGCAGCATTTCTTTTATCACTTTCAATTTCCACCCTTGTGTCTCTTTGTTTGTGCGAGCGTATAAATGATTCAACTTAACCCCAAAAGCACGGAGCGAAGAGAATGAGTCTCGTTGAGGGGCGGCAGCTGAGTAGGAGATTGATGTTGGTGGAAACTGAACTTGATAGTTGGTGTATAATCCAAACCATAATGTTGTAGAATGTATTCATTACTTCACATTAACTCTCTCAGCTATTTGTAACCTTCTCTTTACCAACACACCACTACATTTTCTACAGCTATCAACGTATGCTACTACCACTAAGTCATAGAAAACCGTGCATCTACGCTCAGCTCTGCTAAAGCGGGAGAAACCACCGAGACTGTTGTGGAAGCAACAGATTATTACATTATCATATTTTATAAGCCTACTAAAACACCTTCTATTAGAAATACATGAATTGTGGAGGTTGGCATTTCGAAAGCAAATATCACATTTTATTAGATTATATTTATTTAGAGATTATGATTTGATTGATTTAATTATAAAATGGAGGGTTTTCATTAGTCACGCAACTGCCACCGGCTGAATTAAAGAGATATTAACTTAATTTATGTATATTACGTTAAAGGGTGGTTTAATATATATACACGGTTAGTCCTAATGTCTCTTAGGATGTCTAAATGTGGTTAAACCAAGTCGCATGGAGGAACATATCCAAAGCCTTTTGAAATAGACGAGCTCGCCTCAACCGACTTGACATCAACTACCATTTCTAAGTCCTTTAATTGTCTCATGTTGATACTTCCTTATACCAAATAGGATGGCTGGAATTGAGACTTATTACCCGAGATGTATACCCTACGTAATTTCCCAATTATAACAAATTGAACTGCTGTAATTTATTGCAGGGCTGACTTTTTAAATGAACAAGGACAAGCTTTGTCTGAATTTACTTAATTATAATTACGAGTAGTAAAAATAATAAATTCAAAATCTCACATAACACATATACCACAATTTAAAGTATTTTAATTGTTTTATAGGGACTAAATTATTTTAAGAAAGAAGCCTCATTTATTTTGATGTCGAATCAAATAAGTTATATAAAAGGAAAGTACTGGGATAAAGTCATTATTTTGTAAACGAAAGAAAACCGTGTTTAAAAGTAAATTGTGATTCTTTTATACCATTTTTTTGTGGTAATTATATTGTAATTCGAGCCCTTTGTAGCAACAATAAAAAGTCGGTGTTTTATAAAGTGGTCGGGAATTCAAAAAGCTGTGTTAAATCTGATAAATGGAGCACCGACACGAGTCAGTGATCCAACAATACAAACACTCAAATACGTAGTAAATTCACATCCGTTCCTGTGTGCACGGGCCGCCAACATCGGGAACATTGATGGATGATTGCGCAAACAGTGCATCCGCTGCGACCTGTTGCCGCCGCCAACGTCGTCGTACTCGCCGCCGACTGCTTCTGCATATGCTAAAGCCGCCACTGGCATTTTGTTGTTACCCCTTGTGATCGCGACCGCAAAGCCTCCGCATCCGGAACCGCAAGATTTTTAAACAGACCGAACTTTCAAAAATACGACACGAACAGACCTCGAACTAGCATTTGCGGTTTTTGCAATTACTGCTCTAATGAATGGCCATCAGTCTAACCGCTTATCAGTTTCCGAATGGCAAGCCATGTGCAATGTGTGTCACCGATGTCGCAACATAAAGGTACAAATGTGACGAAATCTAACCGCCGGCGTCAAATTATCTTTGCGCCCAATTGGCCTGCATAAATTCAAAGCGCCGGCTTTAATTAAAAATGATGTTTCAAAATGTAGACTATAGTTGGGCGGAAAGAATGAGTGTACTTTGTCGACACTTAATGGGAACTAACCATTCAACACCTGAGATCGGCCATCAGGAAGGCCGTTTTGGTGTCCCTACGGAGAGTCGTAAAGTGTGCTTACATCAAAATACTAAAAGCTCGCATGGTATGTTGTAAAGAGACGGCTTCACTATACGTGTACCATCCATACACCTGTAGATATAAAAATGTTGAATTTGAAAATACCTCAACGCTAATGTGGGTGTCAAGAAAAGGTGCTGATGTATAGGAACTGCGTTTGAATAAGTGGGCCACAGAACAACCCTTCTTAAAGTGGTTGAGGACGTTCGAGTGGCTAGATTCAATCTGTACTGTGGAGTTCCTGGACAAGTGATGTGACTCGGAACTGGCGGTCAGAATAAAGCAGCCAATTTTCCTCATCGTCGCCTACATCTATAACGATAACAAGTCAATTCCCATTCGTGCATTTACAAGTGCGCTATCTTCAAAACTAATCCGGATATGGTTTTGAGGGTTTCTTTTCGCAATGCCAACAAATATTTACTGAAGTGGGGGTATCGCGGTGTTAATTATTTATTTATATCCATGAACAGAATTAAAGTCCCTTTGTTTGACGGTTGCAAGTAGGCATCATTAGTCCTAGTTTGCATTCTCTGGAGTCCCGGCAAGGGTGACGAGTGGAAGCTGGGGAAATGTGTTAAAGACCCTCCGACACGCACCGTACCTACGAAAGCAGGGGAATATCTACCAGGAGCAGCCAGGCGTTGAGTGAGTGAGTAGTGACTGAAGATGCCATCAAGTTCCCTCATCCCTTCCATCTCAATTTGCCGCCTGACACCGAACGGCTAATCCAGCGGTCGTCCCACATAAGTCTTCATCTACTACAGTATCTTTCCTTTTGTAATGCTAGGTGATTTGTCCCTACACCTCTACAAACTGGGCTTTCACGCGCCTTATCCCCCGCCAAAATATTTGCTGCTAATACCGCAATAATAATTTTGTTTCCATCTCCATCGTTGCCTATATAGGGTAATTTGTGATCCCTTCAGCGACCCTGCATCGTCAATCTGCGTGAATCCGACGCTCTCCTGACCAACGTGGAAAACAAAATTAAAGCAACTGTCACGTTTAATTGTTAAATATCGTTTATCCATATTGAAATAACAGGGGATGACAGCTATAATTAATCTGTGTTATTTGGCCCCCGCCTAAGAAGCAGACGTCCCACAGGAGTCATCCGTGCGCCGGATGGACCATGGTCGGATCCACAATCCCTCGGGTCTCACCTAGAGAACTCTCATTCATCGACCAACTACCGTCTATAACATCTAGTTTATAATGCGCCGCCCAGCGTACAAGCGAAAGCACTTTAAAATCGATCAGCGCAATTAATAAAAAGCGCGCAATTATTTCCGAATAAGCATGCGGAACGGAATATATTTGTTTGCTTAATTTCGCCGAGCATTGTTTGAAACTAATTATATTTCGCCGGACAACAAGCAGATAATTATAAAATCCCTTTGAAGGTTTTGACACTTCAGTTAAAACTGTTGCTGCAACTAACAACAGCGGCAGCGGCGGTGGAGATTGGAAAAGTGTATTTTCTGCTCTCACCTCCGCAGCTCCCTCCCTGATCCTCTCATCTCCACATCCACATCCACGTTGGGGTTGGGGTTGGGGTTTTGCACAAGTGGACCAAACGATGTCGGACATATGAGCAGGACGATCGTAATCGTAGTCCCGGGAACCTTATAAACAAAATTTCACTTGACAAAAATTAACCATAGCTGCGGTAACGGCAGAGTAAACGGAACGCATTGGCGTTTATGCATATAGTACTACACACGCTGGGGACAGAAGTCGTTAAATTACTTCCAATAAGCCGCCTCTATAATTACACGTACTAGATACCTATAGAAATCTGCACCGGTCTCACTCTATTTAGTAGACCATTCGGACAAAGCTAAATGCGCGCACTTTTTTGATATTCGCGCTTAATGCAAAAGAGTTTAAGGGAGCGGCTGGATTGGGGAGGAAACCGCGCAAAAGGTCTTATTATTACCTCGTATTTATTGTTAATGAAAGGGATAATTTCAACGGCACTATGACCGGCCTGCTGCTCTTTGTCCCTATAAAAATATGAACAGCACTAATTGCGAACGTCGCTTCCACACTCTCTCTCTCGCCCTCTCTTTCTCTCTCTATCTCTCTCCTCGTCCCCCTTCCGGGCTGCCTATGCGCTTGCTTCTATTTACTTTAATTATTTTATCGGTGTAATTGTAGTAACTCGCAATATTGAGTTTAATTAGTACACTCCGGTTATTGTTGTTATATTTCAACAACTCATTATCACCGGGCGCTCTCCAAACAAATAACGTAAAATTATATTAAAACGCTCATCTGTTTTACGCTTCACGACTCCTTCGCCGCCCCCACTGGCGAGATACAAACACACACTTCCATTTACTGATACCGCATTACGTTTCCCCAACCACTTCCACGTGCATAATTTTTATAGCGAATTTTTATATAATTAACTCATTAAAACCACTATTATATAAACAACGCTGTATACAACTAAGTAACAACAAATTTACACTGTATAATAATGTGCTGAGAACAAATTCCTTTTACTGATGTTGATTCAACTTATAATTATGAGACTGTGTGCATTATAAACTCATAATTTATGAACTCATTGGTCCATTAATTGCATCCTCAAAGTATAGTAAAAGAAATAAGAAACATATACTAGAAATTTATAGGCAATAATATTGTTAAGAATAAAAAACAGTAAACGTTTGCTCATAAATACATCAAAGGGTTCGCGAAATATACGCTCTTGTAATTGAATTTTAATAGAATAAATAGCACATTCAGGTTGGTTCGTTTTCTTCCAGTGCTTCTTCTTTTATCAATTTCTTACGATGAAAAGCAAATAAACATCGCACAGTGGAAACCTTTAAATAATGTATTGCACACCTGTTTTGACGGGCAACCCTTCAATCAACGTCAAGCAATCAATCCTCGTCTTGACGTTCGATCCGTGACGTTTTTCCCGTTTCGCAGAATACGCCCCTGACAAATGTGATTGATTAGGTTGGATCGTGCATCGATAGCAACAGACAACACTAAGATCAACGTGTTCATCCGAACGCAATTTCGCATTATTCACCTTTCTCGTTGCTGTTGTTTTTCTCCATTCACTCATTGTGTTCGTATAGTAGAATGTAGAATTATAGATGGTTTAGTTTCAGAGGTGGTGGTAGTGGAAAGGTAGTTATTTATACAATCTATAGGGTTCAGTTAGGGCGGCGTACAGAGGGTGCAAGTGAGTGAGTGAGTGAGTGAGTAAAAACGAACGAGCCGAAATCTAAATCACGTAAATGTTTTGTTGTTTTTAGCAGGGGTGGAAAAACTCTAATTACAAAAGGAAAGTCATTCCTCGGAACAAACTACGATTCCGAAGCATTAAATCAATGTGTTTTGCGTTTATCTGTCGCTGTCCCAACATCCATCACGAGCTACTCCACCTCCCCCGGAAAACTCGGAGAGTTTAGCTTTTCATTTAGGTCCTCGGCGCAAAGTATGAGGCGGAATAGAGAAAGCTGAGGTCGGTAACATTAAAACTGCTGCCGCTTGATTCTCCTCTCCGTTGCTATGTGCATGTACTATACGAGTATAGCCCGAATGCAGGGGTTGAAGAGTCATTTTCATAATTTCGCAGTATGTATTCGCAGTGTTGTTCTGCGATCGAACTGCGACGCTCTCGGGTGACAAACAAAATGCATACATTCCTCGTTGGCTCTCGCCTGCCTTTTACCCTCCCTCAAGCCCCCCCAACACCTTTTCGATACTTTCAACATCAATACGATGCCGTTCGAATATACGTGCAAGGATATGAGTAAAAACGACCATTTGCATTTTAATTTAATCAATGTAAATGTAACGGACGCCTCTAAACCTGACGATGCCGTGCTAGTTTTTCCGTTCTTCTTCTCCAGCGGTCTCGTAAATGTTAAGAGGCGTAAAAAAGGTAAACCGGAAGTGCGGCAAAAGTAACTAACTATAAATGTACATGTGCAATCTTAGAGAAGAACAAGGCTCTCGAATTTATTAATATTTGCTAATCTAAAAAGATTCGAGAATGACAAAAGTTTGCGCTCGCGCGTATTATTAAACTTTACGGCGCGTTATTATTTTTAACGGTACGAAACTGCAAATGAAATGAAACGTATTCTTTAGCATGCACGCGATTTTTTTCCAATTGTCGTACAATTCCGCTTGCTTAAAAGTTAGTAGTGGAAAGCGAGGAGGAATTCCCAAACAAAGCCAACTAAATTTTGCCCATATTCCGTACGCAAACGCAAACGAATAATATAAATATTTCAGGAATGCAGAAGTCGATTTAAGGATGTGGCTAAGTGGCATTACAGACTTATTAAATTAAAGGTTTACTTTTGTGTGTTATTATGGACGCAGTACTACACACAGTTCGATGATATTTATTGATATTGCTATTCTTGCCTTTGTCCGGCAAAGTGAAGGCGTTTGTGCACAAATACCTCTATGCGGTGCAGAGAATGCACGATCGTGAAACTCGCCATTCTAATGAAATATTTACATCGCCATTGTCCGAACTCGATAAATAATTACAAGTCGAACCGGCACCACAAAAACCACACTTTTCGCCCAAGATTCTTATCCGGCAGCAGCAAGCCAACTTTTTTTAAAGAATCAACTGCGCGCCTGTCTTCTTCACGCATGTTCACATGCGGTAAAGAAGAAGCCAGCAGGCGATGCGATGGTTCGCGTTTATTCGGATGGATGCTGCCTTATCTATATGGGCGCGTGTATGCAGCGTTGGTAATGTTATATAGGGTGGCTTTTAACAAAGCTCGTTAGCGAAAGGAGAACCGGGAGGAACGAATATAATATCAGATACATACAAACAGAATTTATGAAATGATTCAAGCCGAGGCCATATATCTTTTCGCTATCAGGGATACCTATAGATGATGCTCGGCTCTTCCATTTCGCATCTAATGTATTGCGGCTTCTATGATCGTTGTCGTGTATTGAAATGGTCGTATTTATTGCCCCATTAAGGCCCGTTTAAATCATATCCAAACTATACATATATACAACTACCACCGGCGTATATCTGCGCCGCAACTTTCACTCCGAAACCGCCACTTTGTTGCACAACCCCCACAAAAAAAATCTATTTTTTTTTCTTTTCAATAAAATATTACAATCGCATATTGATCGTATCGAAAAAATGGTCGAAAACAATTAAAAACAAATGTTCGCTCACCAGATATCTGAAACGGTTGTGATGGCGTTATTGATTTCGATTTGGACCTTAGTGTTGCCGGCTTTGTGACAGTGGCAAACCTTGAGCCATAAGGAGTCTCTTGATTCGGACGTCCTTCGCGGCGAAATGTATAGTTTCCCTCTAAAAGCGATCGTAGATCATGGCCGTAATGGCGCTATGAATCTCGATGTCCACACTGATCAAATTTAATCCTTAGAACTCCACCGCCATTTGTTACAGACTCTGTGTTTGACCGGCTATAACGACGTCCTTCCTAACAGAACCGTTATTTATGACGATCCACATTGTTTCTTGCCGTCACTACTTAACTGATTACTCATTCGCAATATACTGTGGCGCACAATTGCTCGAGGGATGCAAATAAATTTCCAAAATTGCGCGCATTCGCTGCCAAAATTCTAATTTTGCTTTAAATCTTTTTCAAACTTCTCATTATCCAGTATTTTATCACTGTATTAATGCATATGATAAATCTTTACCAGTGAGTTTTTCTTTCATACTATTTTATAACAAAATTTTCTTTAATTAATCCAATTTCCAGTACTACCAATATCTAATACTCCCTCTGTCCCAAATTATGCGGTACATTACTGTTTTTCTTATGTCGCCAATTGTGATATACAAATATATGTTACTTCAATAAATTGTATTGGAACTTTTTAATATTTCTATTTTAGGTCAATAATTTGCATTTAATACGAATCTTGTTGCAGCTTCATCGTAGTATTGACTCAGTATTTTCCCTTCTTAACGCTAAAGTAAGAACTGACTAAAATTTCATTGCGCTGGTCACAAGCTAATTTCTTGTTTTCTCGATCTCTTCTTACACATAACCCCTATTTTGGTTTATTGATCTCCCACATTTATTTTCTTTTTTTTAGCCGGTATGATTAGGATGTTATGTCTTTTCTGCTTTTAACTAATTATGACAAACTGTTAAAATCTGTTATGAGCACTGACCACTATTTAAATATTAGATAAAGCATTTCTTTTCAAGATGGAATGATTAAAATCATTAAGTTTATTTATCTTCATTAATAAAAATGTTTCAAAGAAATAATTAAAACAAATACAAAAAAAATCATCTAAATTATGAATTAAAAAAGCTAAGACCTATCAATGAAAAGATATTGATTGTAGCTTTATCACATGCTTAGTTTTTTATTCGCTTTTAAGTCTTGTTTAACTTATGCCAGATTAAGTATCATTTTTAATTTCTTAAACAATTAAAGTTTTCCCAAAATTTTGAAGGATGGGTTTGTGAATTCAAAGTGACCTATAAAATAATCCGAAAAAGCTCAAAACAACTAATTCATTACAAAAGGAAAATTAATTGATTACAATGTCAAATACGACATCGGTGGAGAGAAAGATAAAGAGATAGATATCAGATTATTTGTACTAATTGGAATGTTATGAGTGAAACAATATAAACGATACGTGATGTGGTGGTGAAGAGGTGTTGCTGTAATCTTGCCTTACAAATGCACAGCTCCGATTCTGATTAGCACTTTATGTTGTTGTTGCTGTTGGTGTAACTTCAAGCATACATATATCTGCCGCATACAGAATCGTATAGAGCGGCGTATTCGTGAGCTTTCCGACAAACTCTGCTATATTATTGATAAGGTGGGTGTTGGAACATGCGCGATATATTTCAGATTAATTAAAGCAACATCACATTATCTGAGCGCGCGGATCTCCGCTGTCGTAATAACTTTATAATTTAGTGCAGTTTGCACGGCGGCGTCTCTCTTACCCTTCGCGTGTCGGGGCGAAATGTCCCTCGAAGAGAGAGCAGAGCGGGCAGAGGACGAACAACGAACGCGCAACGCACCCTTTAACGAATGCTCTGCTCTGTACGACGTACGTGTGTACGCGTTCGAATGGGACACCCTTTTCCATTACAACTTGGGCCATATATAATGGATTCGCTATTTTGCCGAAACAAATTTACTCGGGCATACCTTGCCAAGTGTTATCTTACCCCGATAACACCAAAGATCAAGAGGTTAAGCAACATTAACAGTTTACTGCGATTTAGCCGTTATATACAGCAGAGGTACAGATTTATTGCGAAACTTTCTAAGAAATTGCGTTGTTATTAATTTGACATTAAGGAAATTATTGTTTTTCCTTCTGTTTGCTTTGTTACAAGTTACAACCATCCTCAACGCTTCTTTTGCTACGCCATGGCATACGTGTGTCCGTGTGTGTGTGCGCTTGTGTGAACACTGCAAATGTATTACTGGAAACAATAATCCTCTTACTTTAAACTCTCTTTCAAGATAAGTACACGAAACAATCGAAATGTATAACGAACGCTACAATAAAAGGAATGCGCGCATAATTTGCAAAGCACGAACTTTTCTATAAGCAATACTACACAAGAACGTATACGAGTATATGAAATATTATTGACACTGTTCGTATCCGAGTAGATAGTTATGTATTACACACCACGTTCGTGCAGGTTCTCTTACTAATTGAAAATAATACGTCTATATCAGGTGATTTATGCTTTATAAGTTGTACGGGTTTATTGTCGGTCAGTTAAATGCACCGCGCAAATATAACGATGATTATTAAAGTTGCAGTTACAACATGCATGCACATTTCATATATTTGTAGTTGCATACAGCATACAGTGATGCAAAAAATAACAACTTGATTTTGATTCATGAAGATATTTCTTGGATACGCCCACATAGTGACATTTTATGTACAAATTGTGTTTATTCTTGCAATTTAATAAATGATAAGGATAATGTTAACGAACAAGAATTAATTTATATTGGAAATTATAAATAATTTTAACTATTTTGTCAAAATTAATTAAATGCATTTTTGTTTGAAAGCATTTGTTGAATATTTTCTCCTCTTTCGGGGTTTTAATATATTCCAACTGTCATACTTTATTATGTATTATTATTCATCACCAAATTTCAATTATGTCTTTAATATTTTCTTCGAATTTTCTTTAAAAGATTATAAAATTTTGAAAATGTGTTATACCCGATTTTGTTTTACCAAGAGAAATAATTCAACTTTATATTCTTTCAGTTTTAACTGATATAATTAATCGTATAATTTTCATTTCATAAGAAACAAAATAATTTAACTTTAAAAAGGAAAATTTTCAATTGTCTTTTTTTTTTGAATTCATTTAAGTTTACTAATTTATTTATAAAATTACTCTAGGAAAATGTAAATAAAATTGATTAAAAAGCTCAAAACACTGAAAATACAAGAGATAGCAAACTGTTGATTTGAACATGATGACAGCTCACTTAGTAACCTCGGTCGATGTTTTTTTGGCCTTTGCTCGAGCTCCGATTTTTCTCTTTTGGTGCGCGCTCGCCCGTTATATGAGGACCCCAACTAGGTAAAGCCTTAGCCGCCGCCTTGCATATTATTCACATAAGCATAGAGAGATGTACTACATACACATACAGCGAGCGCAAAAGAAGTTTCGGTGAGTAATAGTGCTAAGAGGGTGGTTTACCGTTAACCTGTTGCTCGTAAACCTTTTACATGTGTATTTTTACCACTTGCACACGAATTTACTAGAAGAAACTAGACGAACGAGCATAATACAAACGTTTTTAATATTATCAACAATAATGAAAAAATTGCACTCTTGAAATCGCAAAATATACCGATCCTGCCAGGATTCGAACCTGGAATCTTCTGATCCGTAGTCAGACGCGTTATCCGTTGCGCCACAGGACCTACACATACGCAACTTGCATGCATCGAAATTCGTATGCATCGTACAGTTATGCATAATTTTATGATAAATTTGTAAAATGCAAATCGAACCCAAAGCCATCACGGACAATGATTTTTAAACGACACATTAAGTGGCCGGCAATAGTCGAGCTGTCATATCAATTAAGGTGACACGCAGGCGAAAGAGTTGAAAGGTTTATGATTGGCGTTTTATAATAGACACACCATTTATTCTTCGTGAATGAAATCGGGAAAACAACACATATAAATTAATGTACAATAGGGTGTATTTAAAGTGCATTTATTTAAAGTGTCAATTGTATTTAATTCTTCGGATGAAATCAATAGACGCGACAGTGATTTCTGTTGGGCGAACCTCGTCAATCGTTAAAATAGAATTTTACAATTAGCAGCACAGCAATTATATTTATCTACATACGATAATTATCGTATATAAGCAATAAGACAAATTAATGAAATAGACAGATTGTACATGTACAGCGTGTGCTAATTGGACAATTTTCTTTAAGACTTACGCATGGTAGTTAATAAATTATTATGCAGGAAATTGTTTTACGGAGTTGTAAATTGTTCGTGGTTCCCACTGTATGTATACCTAATCTACACGGCTGCTGCTGGTAAGGATCGTAGATCGAAGTAATCACTTAATTAAACAGTTACTTGTCGGCTACTTATCTCCCGATTGCTTGAATTATGCGAACGTGTCTATAAAATAATACATGTAATTTTTGGCATTTCATTAACGATGCTTTCAATAAAACACTTCTTGTATTGCTTGTTGCAAAACGAACGCGTATTTTTGGTTTACAAGCAAAGTTTCATAGTCTTTTTTTAATATTGCGTTTTTGAATTAAATATATTTTAAACTTTTTTAAATAAATCATATAATCATAAAGTAAAAATCAGCAAAGGATTAAAGAAAAAAAACTAGGGAAACCATATAACTTTTTAGTCGTTTTTTTACTAGTAATTATTATTACTGGGTGTCCCAGCGAAAAGTATCCACCCGGAATAAAATGAAAACTACTCATTTTAAGAAAAATCCCTGAGACACGTCAATTTTTGTTGTTAGGGGGACATCTTTTGGAATATTTC
>JASKGO010001598.1:0-20647 GCA_030556065.1 Holobus sp. GC000080
TGTCTGCATTGTCCTCCATTGAGGCAAGGGCTCGGTTTGCATGGAATGTATTCGCTTTCGCAGTTCTTTCCGGTGTAGCCTTCGTCACAGGTACACCTGAAACAAACAAAAACATTAATTAGTTAATTAATTAACATTAAACACACAAAAATATAATCTTAAATTAAATTAAAAAAAAAAACAGCTAAAATCTTATTTAAAGAAAAACCAAATGAAGAAGAAGATTTCCAGATAAAGCCCGCATTAAAAAGCATAAGAATAAACTTTAAGAAAACCAAAGCGTTTCTTTACAGTAACAAATCCAATTGCACAAACTAACTGCTCACATCAGAAAGTAGAAAAACCATTTAAACATTTATTTATTCAAATGCAGCAATTTCTTCATCTTATACTTCTTCTTCTTCTGCTTCTTATTATTATTCTTCGGAATCCTATCTATACACTTCCGCGTGAATTACCTTTTGTGTGTGCCTAAAGGATTAAGCATTTAAGTATAAATATAAAACGTAGAAAAACGCGGCAAAAACGGCATCCTTTTATACTATTTACAATGAAATACAAATGTTTGCAGTCATTACCATTTAACTTTTTACATTATTTACAGATTACAACAAGATTCAACATTATAGATAAATATATATATAACCAGAAGAAACTGAAGAAAAAGAAGAAGAAAAAAAAAACAAAGGTATAAATAGCAAAAAGAAATCAACGAGCGTATAGAACAAGGAAACGAAACGGCCGGTTCGAGAATTATCATTTTCAACGCTTCAAAACGCTATAATAAAATCATTTAAATCCCATATAACGTTATTGTAACTCTTGCTCTTACTTGATGGCTCTTGATGCCCGAAGACGTTGAAAATTATCATTCGAAAACGATTTTCTCCGTGTGCTTTAACAATTTACCGCCGCCGGGAAAATCACAAGTGTAGATTTCGGCCATTGCAAACATACATTTTCGTCAAAGCAAAGAAGAAAATGGAATGCCTGTCGAATAAGTCTAAGAAAGCAAAACGGTGTCGAGTGGATCGTAAAAAAGTACTGTAATACGAAATGTTTTTTTTTTTTTTGCATGAATTAAATAATTGGGTAAATTCTAATAAAAAAAAACTATGATAATTTATGGTATCATAAAATAATTCGCTCTTTTTTTTTTTAATTTAATTAATACATAATTTAAATTTAACTGGTTTAATTTGTGTAAATAGTAAATTATTATTTATTAGTTCATTAAGAAATTTTAAAAACTATTTTTTTATATAAAAATTGTTAAATGATTTAGTTGAAAATGATTGATATTCCTAGATTTTTTTTATTAGTTTTAAAAACTTTTGTGAAGTTTTTTTTTTTTGCACAATTACTGAAACTTAAATCCAACAAGCTTTCAAAAAATGTGTATTTAAAACGATTTGTTTCTTCAAGTTTTCAAATGTTTTAAAAAGTTAATTCTTCACATTTTTCAAACTTCTTTGAAATTCTTTGCATAAATACTAAATAGTAACAACAATAAAAAGTAAATTTAAAGAAGTTAAAATTGAAAAGAAATAATAAAAATTATTTATTATTCATTTCAATAACAATTGAAAAGTAAATATTTACTTATTATTAACTTTTTATATTATTAAAATTTTAAATGAACAACTGAAAATCAGTTCTGTACTAAATCAATTTAGTACAGAAAAATTTCTAAAAATAAAAATTATAGAAGTTTATAAGTAATTTTTCACTTCAATTTAAAAATCTTTATCTGTGTTGATTTAATAACAACCGATTTTCGCACAATAATAAATCCTTTTCACTTATAGCAGCCACACAAGAGATATATCCTGCGGCAAGGACCTTGTCTCTGACAGAAAGTGCATACAGAATAAAACACATACGAAATAATTATGCACATTTACCATTATTATTATAAATAATAAAAGCGTGTGCAACATTAAAAAGAAGAGAGAGAGAGAGAGAGAGAGAGAGAGAGAGAGAGAGAGAGAGAGAGAGAGAAACGCGAAGAAGAAAAAAAGCAGCAAAAAGAAATGCATACTTTGTGCGTGACTCAAGCGAATCAATTATACAAGCAACAAGAATATGAAGAAGTCATATTATAACAGCATATTCAATAATAATAATAAAATATCTACAATGAACATACTACATACATATACATAAAAAGTAGAAATAATAATAAAGAAAAATAATAAGAAAAAGCCCTTCATTATTCTTCTTTGGTCTTTCGTCTTTCGTCTTTGGTTTTCTTCGTCTGATGGCAACAACTACTATGGCATTCTATACCAATCCATACAACAGTTGCTGTTGTTGATAAGTGCTATTTTGATTGGCATCAATTCACTCAATGATTTTAATTGAATCCTCTCTCAATGTTACTCTTTATATGTCTGTACTTCTGTACTATTCAATGTGTATGCCTCTATCTGTGTGTGTGTTTTAAGAACACAGAGTTGTTGGTGCTTTTATTGTGTGCAGCCAGTGGATATGCTTGCTGTTCAGCCTTGATATTATAATAAATACATTTAAGTGGTGTACTTTGTAACTTTTACTTTGGAATTATGGCGCTTTTTCAAATTGTTTCATTTTCTGCACTTTTATCCTTCTTTTGTTATAAATTTCAAATGAAAAGTTTTAATAAATAATTATTTCGATGATTGCTTTAAGATTGATGGATTTTTTAAAATCATTTTATTTCTGTGTTTGCATAGAATAATGAAGAATTGGAAAAATTAATGCCACGCTAATTAAATAATAAAAATATGAAAGTTGGAAATGAGAACAGAGTGTAAAATGATCAAGTTTTATGACTTTGTGTGTACACAAGTGTTTTATTTTTTGTTCTTTTAAATTTTAACTGCACATTTCGCAATTAAGTTTCTTCTGCTGGTGCTGCTGCTGTTCCTTTCTTCCTTAGGCAATTTTTTTTTACAAATTTCCTTTTGTATTACATTTTGCACTTTTGCCCTGCCTTTACATTATTAAATTATTCAATTCCGATTAAAAATCAATAAATAATTTAACAAATAATAAAAATAAAATTTTAAACCGTAACGGCCTAAGCCAAAGCGGAAGAAAACAATAAAAACCTCTTAAAAAGATAATCAACGAGTACTAATTGGCTGTTTAAATTCTCAAAGTACCAAATACCAAGCCCTTTTTTCTGTTAAAATGCCATTAAACAGTGAAATAAAATAATAAAAACAGCACGCACATCGTGAAAACCGAAAAACCCGAAAAGACACAGAAACGCTAAAGAGAGAAATCCGCGCGTCTCAAAGTAAAGTAAATCGTTAAAAGTAACAGGACTTTAATTGGTTCCACTGGAACATTTCATTAAGCTAAACGAACTGTATGTTACACTCTACATAAAATAAATACCAAAGATGTTTTTCTTAAAAAATATATAAAGTAAGAAAGAAAGAAAATCTTTCTTCAAATTATTATTATTCGCCAATCAACACACAAAATTATTGTATTTGAAATATTCTATTTGAAGTTATATTAATTGCACAAGCTTAATTTTGCAACTAACGATCTAAAAAGAAAAAGAAATAATATGCTGAATCGCGTGTGGTCCGCTCTTCCGATTGAAATTTACCGGCGCAATGATAAGCGGCCGGATAATTGAAATCAATTTACAACGAGCGGAACGTCAGTTCCGATTAAGAGTGCCGCTTTTGACATTAAAGGCTGTACAGAGAGGCAGCAGCGCTGATCGGTAATAACGAAAACAAAGAAACGCGCCATCAGCAACAATCATTATCATTAGGAATCGACAATTTCGAACAAACAAATAACCAATGATGTTAATTGTGAAAAGTCATCGTGAGTTCTTCTTCGGCGGAAGAACAGCATACAAGCGCGGCAGGTAAATTTGTTTATAATTTGTCGCTTAAATGTACTGTGAAGTAATCGGTGAATGGTATAAATTCTAAAGCTTCATGATTTTATTTCAATTTATGGTTTTTTCACGTTTTGTATTCAGTTATTAATGTTTATTTAAATGTAGTTTTTCTATTTTATTTTTACTTGCGTATATGCTTTCTATTTACTGACATTTTTTATTTTACTTTTTTACTAGTAAAAAATGAAATAACGGAATATTCAAAGTTACAAACTTTTAACAATTTAAGCATTAACAAAATGCGGAAACGGTCAATCATTTATTTATATTTTACATGAACGAAAAATTAAAGTCAATTAAATAAATTACATTCGGATTATTAAAAAAATGCCGCAATGAATCATCAAAAAAGCGCGCAATTCACAAAAAAAAAAACGAATCCAATTTACAAAACGGACTATTTCTTATTTTATTATTAAATCGCCGAAGAAGAAAAAACTGGTAGTACAAAAGCAGAAAACAGTTAGATAAATATTTTTCTAGTAAATAACGCTCAATTAGAACTAAATAAAATAAATTAAATTGATCATAGAGAAATCGTTTAAAAAAAAGGCATTTACTACTTAATTACCAAAGGCTAATTAGCGATCCAAACATTTTAGGAATGC
Source organism: Holobus sp. GC000080 (assembly GCA_030556065.1). Taxonomy (NCBI): domain Eukaryota; kingdom Metazoa; phylum Arthropoda; class Insecta; order Coleoptera; family Staphylinidae; genus Holobus; species Holobus sp. GC000080. Next base: position 4,519 of record JASKGO010001598.1, read on the forward strand.
GAAAGTCTTTTAAACAACATACGGAATGCCCGAAATTTCTTTGCAACAGAAAGAAAAAAAGGGCCTATGGAATTTTAATGATAAAAACTTTATTGTTAAATCTCTTAAATGTTTTGCCAATCTGATAAATTGTTATTAAAAAGTAAATAAATGTACGAAACTCCTCTTATATGGAATGAAGAGAAACCGGAAGTGTGTAAATTTAGTAATTTCGTACCCCGTGTATAACATACGTAGTACGTAGACAAGACATCTAATAAATAATGGCATGAATAATTTTTCATTCTCGTTAAAAAGCACAGCAAACGTTGGTTGATTGTAAAAGTCGCACGCCCACATTATACATACATATCGTTTCTTCTTCGATGGCGCGCGCGTTTTAGAAAGAGCGCACAGCGTTTAGAAACTATAAACTAGGATGTAAATAAAATAATAACGTGCACACAAGTTGAACCTATGCACATACACACACACACAAATACATGCATCCATACATACATCTAAACAGAGAGTACCATTTGTGCCCTCGGGACACAACACAATTCCCCGCTAAGAACCAACTACAACACTCGCAACAACAACATATAACAGCGTAGAAGAGATGCTGAAGAATGGAAGAGCAAGTTCTCGCTGGACCAAGGAGCCTAACAAATAGATGCGAGTGCAAGTGGAACAGAGAGAAGAAGATGAAGAAGAAGTAATGCGGTTATGGCTACAGCAAGTAAGTAAAGGATGCTGGATGGCTGGCTGGCTGGCTGGTTGGGACTGGCAATAAGGATCTCTCGTATAGTGTTTATCTCTTAAGACTCGTAATTTATATATGTACACTACTCCCACTGAGCGAAATAATAATAATAATGGTAACGAACCGTTCGCAGTTTTCTATTCCAAAGGTTTTTCTAACTATATTTCTAACGTCGATAAATGTTGCTAGACCATTTAGTATTTTCCGTACATTTGCAATTTACATAACTGACTACAAAGAACCGCTGCGTTTATTTTTTTTTATATTTGAATTTATTATAACTTCTTTTTGGTGTGTAAAAATGTAATTTTTATTTGAATATAAACTATTAAAACTGTACCAAAGGAATTATGTTTGGAAAAAGTTTTTCTGGAGAAGATAAATAACTTACTTTTCATAGCAAAACTAAAAGTTCTATCAAAAAATTTTACTTAAATAAAATGTTTTCCTTAAAATGTCTTTCCTTAAAATCGGACAACTTTTAATTTTTTTAAATTTTATTGCATTTTTCGAAATTTTCGAAAAAAATAATTTCTCAAAAAGTAATCTTAAAATTTGCCCCCATAAAGAGAATTAAATTCTCCACATTTTATTTAAATAACTTTTTTTTATTTGATAGCTACTGTAGAAGATACAGGGTGTTGAAGTTGAAAAATATTTTAAGGGTTGAAAAAATCGGCCAACTTTAGAACCCCAAAACTACCCTTAAAAATAATTTTTTTAAAGAAGTATTTTGTGTTTCTACTAAAGCAACTCTTCCTCTTTAGAAACATATTAAAAGTTTAACATTACTTATAAATTTATTAACAATATAAAGGAAAGTTTGAGAAAAATCACATTTTTGGAAAAGAAAAACACGTTTAGTTTTTTCCTGGCAAAACAAAAAGAGCAATTAAGAAATTTTACTTAAATAAAATGTTCCTTTTATCATTACATGCAAGTCTCGAAAATTTGATTCAAATCCGACGATTTTCAAATTTTCGATATTTTTTAGAAATTTTCGAAAAACAAAATATAGTTTTCTGACAAAACTAAAAGTGCAACCAAAAAACTTTATTAAAATAAAATGTTTCTTTTGTGATTATCTAAGTGTCTGGAAAGTTTGACTAAAATCAAACAATTTTCAAATTTTAATAAAATTTTAATTTTTTCAAAAATATTCACAAAAAATATTTTTTCGAAAAAGTTTTAAAAATTTGTTATCATCTAGAATATTAAATTCTCCACATTTTATTTAAATAACTTTTCGCGATATGACAATTAGTTTAAAAGATACAGGGTGTCAAAGTTGAAAAATATTTTTTCTGCTGAAAAAATTGGTCAACTTAAGAACCCCAAAACTACCCTTAAAAAATACTTTATATAAGTTTACTTCTTTGTTTGTACTGAAGCAACTATTCCTCTATAGAAACATATCAAAAATTTAACTTTATTTGTCATTTTTTTAAAATTATTAAGGAAAATTAGAGAAAAATCATTTTTTTGGAAAATAAAAATACAATTAGTCTTTTCCTGAGAAAACTGAAAGGGCAATCAAGAAATTTTACTTAAATAAAATGTTCCTTCTATCATTATATACAAGTCTAGAAAGTTTAATTTAAATGCGAGGATTTTTAAATTTCCGATTTTTTTTTTACAAATTTTCAAAAAAAAAAATTTTTTATTTTTTTTAGAAAATTGTCATCATATAGAGAATTAAATTATCTATATTTTATTTAAATAACTTTTTGCGGCATGACCCTTGGTTTCAAAGATACAGGGTCTTAAAGTTGAAAAATAATTTAGGGGATGAAAAAAACGGTCAACTTTAGACCATTGAAACTACCCTTAAAAATTATCTTTTTAAAGTATTCTTTCTAGTATCAAACAAAGCAACTATTCCTCTTTATAAACCTGTAAAACGTACAGAAATATTTTTATTTTTCGTAAAAATGAAAAGCAAAAACAAAAAAGAATCACTATTTTGGAAAACTAAAACACTTTTTGTTATTTCATTCCTGGCAAAACCAAAATTTAAAACGCAAATCGGAAACAAAAACTGTTGCAAAGGCAAGAAAAACATAAAACGCGCAAATATGTAAAATTACAAATATAAATTTTCTCATAACCTTCGATGGAGGCTTCGAGTTACTACTTGTTGGAGCAACAACACACAAGCAAGAACAGAAACAGCACCCGCCATTTACCTTACCTGCAACTACTCCACAGTCAAACCAAACTATACACCTTTACTTCAATATTATAATTATTAAAGATAAAAGTAGCTGCAGCAACAGATACATGCAGTTATTTATGCAATTGCTACACTTTATTCGCGCATTTCCTTTTTCGTCGTTCGCCATATAACATACTCGTACTATCTATACGTATTAGCTGGCAATTGCTCCAGCAGCTCAACTGTCTTTGTTCATTGCACTCATTGCAAATCTGCTGCATTGCATTGCACTCATGTAATGCATTGCAAGTAATATAATATGCATATGATGGAGACGAAGAAGAAGATGAAGAAGAAGAAGAAGACCAACAAGTTGAGCTGAGGGATTTTTTTGTTTCGTTTCATTTGGTCAACTCATACAAATACAGGCAAACAGATGAAGTGAACAAGTAAACTAAGCAAAAGAGACACGAAGATGCTATGCTGCTGCAACAGGCTGCTGCTGCTGCCGCTGCTGGTGCAGAGTTCGTCAGCACTGTATTTGTGTACTAGTAGTGGACATGATATAAAATGTATGTATAGTATGCAAGCATCCGAATGTGTCTATATGTATGTTGTCGGTTGGCATCTCGTCGTAATAAATGCATAAACAGGTTCTCTTATACTTTCAACTACTACAACTACTACCACTATAGTACTATTAAAAACAACTACATTACTTTTATTCATCAAACCGCTTTTCTATTTTTAATTATTCTTTCTCATTTTTCTTTTTCAATTTTAATTTTAATTCTTTACTTTAGTAAACTTATTTCGAAAATTTAATTTAAAAAAAAAATTAAATAAAAAATTAGAAATTTTCTTTTTTTAAATAACGGAAAAAGAAAAGAAAAATAAAGACTTACGTGTAGCTGCCGTGTGTATTGTGACATAATCCGTGCACGCACGGCTTGTGCTGGCACTCGTCCTTGTCGTTCTTGCAGGAAGCTCCTTCGAATCCTGGAGCGCACGTGCACTTGTACGAGTCGTCCACCGAAGTGCATTTCGCACCGTTGCGACAGGGCTGCGAAGCGCAATGGTCTTGTTTCTCGCAATGCTTTCCTATTTTTTATTTATTTTTTTTCAAAATAAAAGCAAATACAAAAAATTAGTAAATTAAAATCGTAAAAAAAAAATTGAAAAAATAAAATATGAGAGGAAAAAATGAAATTACCTGTATAGCCAGGAGCGCAACTGCACTGGTAGCGATTCAGAGAGATCAAACTGCAAGTGCCGCCATTGAGACACGGCCGTTTATCGCAGGAATTGGCTATCGGGATCTCGCACAAGGACGCGCTAAAGCCCAATGGACACAGGCAGGTGAAACTGGGCGACTGGTCCGGCGAGACGCGCACTTGGCACGAGCCGCCGTTTTGGCAGCGCGGACCCGTCAGACACGGATTCACATGCTGGCAGTACTCTCCCACGTATTTCGACGTACAGCTGAAACAATTCGACAAATTGTTATTAACAAATTCGAGGAATTCAATTTTAATAAAAAGTTTAGATGGATTTTTATTTTACAAAATTTGCTCTCTTTTTGGAAAAAGATTTTTTGTTTGTTTTGGTACAAATAAAAAATGAATAATTATATTTGGTTTTATTTATTTTTTATTCTAAAATGAATGCTTTATATTTTTATTTTAATATTCAAATTTGATTTAAGATAAATGTAATTTTTAAATAAAATTCTTATAGTGATTTCATGTTAAGTTGAAAAGTCACCCCAAAGTAATACCGTTTTCTTTCAAGTTTGGTTCTTAATTTAAAATGCTCATTAATAATTTATTTATTTATTATATTTCAAGAAAAATTAAATTTATTAGCTTAACTTTCCAAATCTAAAAAATTGTTTTTTTTTTTTTTGTTAAATGTTTTGGGCTTAAAAAACAATAATTTATATTTCATATTTTATTCCAAAAAGAAACCTCTCCTATTTTGTTATTACTTCTTTTTTATAATTTAAAATAACAATTAATGTGTCACAAATTATGAAATTGATAAAAACTAAATTTAATTTAATTTAAAAAAAAACACCAGAAAGACAAATTTTCTTTTAAAAAAATAATTAAATAAATTTCATTAAAAGCCAATTAACTTTTTACACCAAAATAAAACAAAGTAAAAAACCTTATTAAAACGCAAATGCAAATACAAGAAATACCAAAAAAAACGACCAGAAAAAGCAAAGAAAACAAAGATGAGAAACCAAGTGGAACTAACCAAAAGTAATTTCACTTACAAATTCAAAGAACAACTAGCAGCAAAAACTGTAGAAACTGAGCGAGCACAAGCAGAGGGAGCAAGAGAGAAAGAAAGAAAAATGATTAATCGATTGTACGCGCAATGACTCCATACGTAATAACTAATTTACTGATAATGATAGGGAAGAGGAGAGCCGATGATAGTAATGCCGGAGTGCTATTAGGAAAAGATTTTCAATATATACGGCAAGTGCGTTGAAATTTGAAAAAGTGAAACAAATTGATTTCCAGCATCAGCATCAGCATCAGCATCGGCAACACTAGTAGTTTGTCGATCACGAAACGTATTTACTCTCAGCGTATTTACTATTTATTTACCGAAGAAACGCAGACACAAGAGGAGAAAAAAACGCATTCAATTAGTGCATCAAATACAACGCATTATTGCATTCCCTAGTACGCCACACTGTTTCCAAATTCGGAATGCGCTCTTTTTTCTTCCTACTACTTCATTTCCTTCATTGCATGATCTTTCAGATTACATTTCCCAGGACCTTGCGCGCATTCGTAAGAAGAAGTAGAAGTAGAAGAACAACAAAAAAAAAAATAAGCGACAACAAACTGAAGAAGAAAAGGTCAGCACATATAATGAACAGTACTTAATGTACATACTATGTATTATTTGGTGACAATAATGAATGTAAAAAATTTACCGTAATTACTTGTCTCATATGCCTTTATATGAAATTAAAAATATAAAAAGGCAGAATTGTATAGAAAAAAATAGTAAAATAAGAAGAAGAAAAAAACTAAGTAAAAACTGAAATCACAGCTTAGGTATATAATTTAGAAGTGTTTTACTATTTATGTGCCTTCTTTGCAGTCCCGTTTTGGACGTTTTAGCCTTTTTGAAACTTACAGTTGTTAATTAGCTTAAGAATAGGCCAAATGACACTTTCCCACTGCTTTACTCAGTTCAACACCGACATTATATTCTGTTTTTGTTATAATGTCTTGTCCTTGATTCAGTCAAAAAAAGAAACCCATTATGTGGATATAACAATTTCTTCTTTGCTTTTCTGTTTTTGGAAGAAATGTTACAAGTAATAAATAATTATAAATAAATAATGAAGGATCGGTGACATAATTAAATTAATAAATTATAAGGATGTGAAAGTAAAGAGGTGATGAGTTGGAGAGGTGAACAGGAGTGCACTTCATAAGGACATAAGGGTTGATTTGTAAGTTGATCCTTTCCCACCGGGCTCCAATGTCATCATTATTACCACAAAACATGACAAAACAAGGATGGACGTGATGACAAAAGGACGAAAATTAAGAGCAGGAACAAAACTTAAGGTGCTTCTTCCTTTTACAGATTTTTCTTTGTATTTTTGATTTTTTTATTTTTATTCAATTTTTAAATTTAATTTCAAATGCAGTCACTTCCTTCAAAACAATTTTTTTAAACATTATATAATGGATAATAATATGAATAAAATGAAAATATTAATAACATGAACATTAAAAAACATTTAATTAATTTTTACATTTGTGTAATGAAAGCAAACTAAAAATTAATTAAACTTTAAAGCATACGAACCGAATAAATAAACATTCAGCATCAGAGCAACAAGTAATGTACGAACAACTCGAGAAAGATTTATGTAATGGCACAGTTTAAATAAATGTTTCTATCGTTATTATTATTAGTGCAAAATAATGGAGTTTAGAAACCGACATAGAATTTCCATCGTTTAACTTCGTTTAACCTTTAATTATAAATTTATTGGCGCACTGTTTTATACCATTCTCCCGCCCTTCTTTCAGCTTTTTATTCATTATTATTATTTAATTAAAACCTTTAATTATTTCCCATACTTTATTTCCATTTGTTTTGTTCGTTTTTTATTTTTGTTTTTAACACACGGAAATTAAAATAATAAAGTATTGCAAATAATTTATTAACATGAATTTTATGTTTTCGTATATAAATGAAGAAATTTCAGCATTGAAAAATTACAAGTTAATTACAGATGGTAATTAATGCAAGGCGCATTTACCCAAGTCATTTTAGTAGTACATAAAACTTGACTGGCAAATAAGTAGTTTTATTAAAATTAATATCCGCGGGCAATTTTCAATTGGAAATGCATTAATTGCGACTCGCAGCCAGTGTACCTATACTCGGCGCGTATGATTTGTCGGCGGATTTTATGTTTTTCTTCGCTTTAATTAAAACGCAGACCGCCGATTTTACATTATATGGCTCAATTATTTCCTTCTTTAACAAAGCTATTTTACCTTTGGTTACTTTTTGTAATTTTTTAATATACAATTAAAAAAAGAAAAGAAAAAAAATCGTTTTAAAATACATAATGCAAATTAAAAACTGTGTAAACAGCAAAAGAAATGAAAAAAGCAGGAAGTAAAACAGTGCTTTTGCTCTTTTTATACGAAAACCCATTAACCGGATGGGTGCGAATTTAAAAGAGCATAAAGTGTTTATTACACATCCACACTTTGTAAGCGCGATTGTATTCAGCGCCGCCATTTAAACTAATTACGCTACTTTTTCATCTGCATCGATCTGTGATGGAAACCACTGAGCTTGCAATCACCACCATTATAAACTATATTTACTTACACATATTACATCTGCAACTATACGTTTACATTTTCACTATTGTATTTAAACGAAGACTTTGAAGACTTTGAAGGCTTTGAAAACTTGGAAAACCAAACAAACCATTAAAGGCGCAAAGTTTTTAAACAAACAACATTTATTAATGTTTCAATTACGTGTCGCTTTTCCTAAAGTATCTACAGACATAATATACAGAATACTAGGCACGTAAAATAATGCATCAATAATTACTGTTGAATGTTAATTAAACAATTAGCAATATATTAAATGTAAACTGCGAATTGGAAATTGGAAACAAGTGGCAAAGACTAAAGAGGTAAGACCAAGTATAATGGCGCGCAGGACAAGGGGCATAAAACCTGCGGACGCTGCTAATGGCAATAAATATATTGTGTCGCCGCGCGCAAAATGGACAATGGGCTTTTGTTTGTCACTCTCTTTCTATAAAGTTTATAAGCGACCGCCGAGCACACAACGTATACAAGATACGAGTAGTATACAGAAAGAAAGAAAGCAGTAGCTGTTTGGCCGAACAAGACGAAGAGCAGCATTGCAAAAAACGATTATTGTTGCTCTTGCTGCTGCTGTTGCTTTTGCTGCTGCCGTTGCCCACTAACGCCAATGTATGTGAGAAAGGGCAAAGAAAAAAGTCTTGTTGCTTGTATTGTAATGTAACATACAGTAGTTTATTAAAACACAAAGAGCTTACTTTTTTGTATTAGATGTAAAAATAATAATTTTAATATTTTGTTTTCCATTTTTTTTTTGCAAAGAAAAACTATTAAAATTTGATTAAAAAAGAAAAATCCATAATTTACTGAATCAGTTTTAAAGGAAAGCAAAAGAGAGTTGAAAATTACAATGACAATATAACTAGACAGCGATATGCAAGAAGGGTTAAAATATTTACCAGATGGGTGCAGTGCAAACCCATCGCAACCCTCTTGAAATCATTGTCATCCATATGCAGGCAATTAAGGGGATGAAAACCACAAATTAAATCGATGACACTTTAAAACATGTTACATTTTTTGCTTTTCATTTTATTTTTATTTATTTATTTTACTTTTACTTTATTTTTTTAAGTGCTATTTAATTTAAAATTATTTATTTGCAATTTTTATTATGTAAATGCTATTTTTTAATAATCTTAATAAAAAAAGCGGAATTAAATAAGTAAAAAGTTAAATTGTAAGTCAAAAGCAAATACAAATTATAAATCGGTATAATACACAGAGGTGTATCCTTGAATTGCACGTGTCAGTGATTTTTGTGGGAAAGTGCGGCGACGCGCAAGAAGTCTAATGGTCGGTCATACACCGAAACCACTAACTAATTACCATCCACTAATTGAATCCCGCAATCCCGCGAGTTCAAAACTTCTAAAACGTATAAACGCGCGTTATTTATGGCAAACCGGAAAAAAAAACCGAACGAAAAATTAAAAAGCTCTACAAACAACATATTAAACAAAAAAAAAAAGCAAATTATAATTGGAACCTGAAGTCAGAGTCAGAACTTGAGTTGAGAGATGAAGAGCAAGCCATAAATTGGAGGACGCTCTAAATTGGCACCCATTAACCTGCTCTTCTTCATCTTCTCGTTCGATTGAACGAAATATATGTATTAAATTATTGGTTAAAGTAAACATAAAACCAATAAAAGTTTAATATATTATCAAGGTGCGCGCATTTTAATTTCTTCGTTTTTAATGTCTATAGTCTATAGTAGCAATATTTCCGTGAGAAAAATGCAATATTTTAAAATCTAATGCTAAACGAAATGAGAAAAAAGGAAATCGTTGAGAGAACATTAAGTAATAATAATGCCTGCTATAAGAGAAAAGAAAAGGCGAAACGATAATTTCCACTTGTGACGATGATAATGCAACAAATATCAATAAAATGGACGCCCGGTCGGACACTCTATTCAGTTTTCTCTTCGTCTTCTTCTTCTTCTTATTCTTCTTCAGCGCCTTCGTCTCGGACAGCCCGAGATTGCTGGCCTCGCGTAAGAGAAAGATATCGATCAAAGCGATCCATTAAATAATGGCTTTGAAGGCACTCGCCGCAAATTATATACTACTTGGTCACTCTTGTAGCCCATCTATACAATCCACAAAGTGCTTTTGCCATCCTTTCAATGCGAAATCTTTTCAATCGCAACTAGATATTCGGTAATTTATTAGGGAAATTCTGTTTCTTGGAACAAAAGAAATTTTTTCCAAGAAATAAAAAGTTTTAAATAAGTTTTTAATATAAAAAAAAAACGAAAAAAAGTGGAAACAAAACAAAAAAGAGCAACCATTAAAAAAAAGAATAATAAAAAGAAAAAACTTATTAAACCTATTATTAAAAAGAAAAACGTTGTATGCATACGAAAATACATAAAAAAAGTAGATACATAAAAAAGGGCCTAGTTTATATAGACATAGGGGTGAGGTCGTTTCTACCCCGAGGCCATCAAAGGCCACGCACGAAGAAGCGGTCAGACTTGTGTTCAACACACGTGCATCGTGCCCAAACGAAGAAAAAAACGAACACTTCTTACAACTTAGAAATTTAGATGACGATGGATATATCGTATAATTTATCTGTATCTCAACTCCGCTCATATAGCTTAATACATAATGTAAAATATAATAAAGCTTAAAAGGGTTTTTGGAGCCTCCGACTTACGTGGCTTCCATTTTTATTTCTTTTTTAATTTTTTGTTTCATTTTCTTCCTAGAAGACTTTTTTTTTCAGAGCCACTTTGAGCTCGTTTCGAGTGCCTTAATGGAAGGTTACGTTCTTCGTCCACCGTTCAAGTCTCCGATTCTAGTTTCATGTTAGTTTGTTATGTAAAAAACCTATTTGTGAAGTAAAAAAAAAAGATTTTTTTGTAGTTTTAAAAGGGGTTTCTGTTAGTTTTTGTATATCGTATATGTTATAGATTGTATGGAAAATATTAAACAGGAAGTCATTTTTTGTAATTTTTAAAATTATGAACATTACGAAAAGATAAAACAAAACTGTGGAGAAAATTAGAAAGACTTGGAGATAACAAAATTGAAAACAGTTAAATAGGTTACAATTATTGCATGGGAGTTTTTTTTTTTCTTCTCTCTCTCTCTTTCTGCGTAAATTAATTAGCGAGTTGTATTTTATGTGCGCTCGTAAAGTCGTTAAGTTCATGAAAAAATAATTTTTATTGTTTTATATGTGAATTACGATCGCGTCAATTTAATTTCAGTAATTATGTTTATTTTTTAATTGGTAAGCGTTGTAATTTTGCTTGTGCATATTGTAAATTAATTATTCAATTTTATACTTAATAATACTTAATTCAGGCGTACAATTTTCGAATAATTTCTACAAAATATAAAAAATATTAATTAACGGCGTATTGAATTAGAAAAACGTTAAAAAAATTAATTAAAAAATCATTTAAAGCAGTAAAATAAAAAACATATTTTCGGTTGTTATTCAATTCTAATTTATAACTTCCACTTCTTGGCATTTCTAAAAATTATAATTAATCCTTTCTTTATATTTATAGAGAGCACACTAGTAATAAACAAAAATCTCAAAAAATGGCTCACGAAATACCACGCGAAAGAATCAACATTCACTTTTACTTTTTTCTATTCCTTTCTTTTTTTCGGCAGAAAAGTGCCAAACTTTAAACTACTTGAAATCAATCGGCCAGCAGGCAGAGCAGACAATCGCAGAAATAAGAAATTAAGCGAGAGAAAAGCGCCGCTCAAAGGAAATCGCTACATTAAATGGAAAAACGGAAAGAATTCCAAGTGAAAATCGCATGTATATATACTATAAATATATAAATAAGTACATAATATATAAATATATAAAAACGATGTGAAACACTTAAAGATAATTAATAGCAATTCAGTGCTAATGATAATAATGACCAGTAGTATGGTATGGTAAAAAAGTTGTGGCAGGCAATTAAAGGAGGAGTCCACAATTAATTTAATTACTCTCTTGCCAAGCTCTCTCTCTCTCTTTGTGTCTTTTTCAGCACCGCTCACGAAGAGATCGCGACGAGATGAAAAACACAACGCATTAGCAGTTTATAGTTTGATCGAATACCTTAACCTATAACAACCTAACTGTACATTGCATTTCATTGCTTTATAAATCCACTTTTACATATGTATTTTCTGTATTTTCTATTTCTATATATAATATATGTATACCGTATGTATAGTATATGAAGCATTTACATTTTAGATTTTTACCTAAAGTGGATACAAGTTTATTTAAACATGCCTGCATAGCATATTTAGTTATTTAGTTGGTTTTATATAAGTGGAAAAGCAAAACGTTTAGTTGGGAAAAAAATACACCATAGAGATGGCTGAATGAAATGATGGGATGAAAAAGCTGCATCTGTTACTCTTTTTCATTATTTCGGTCTACTGCAGTTGTTTTCACTTTTTTATTTTTCAAGGGGTGGCGAGGGCGCGTGCACAAAAGTCGCACAATGCACTTGATTATCTACACTCGGCACTATTGTCAAGCAAATTGTGCTGGAAATATATCCGAAACAAAGTTGTGGAATATACTGATCTCTTTTTAGATCGCTTATACTCTGATTATTTTATTTTTCATTCAATTTACTGTTTTTATCATTAAAATATTAATGCTTTTTAAAAATAATTTAAATTAAAAAATTATAATAGACATTAAAAAAGCTTAGTTTTTTTTTTATAAAAAATTATTGATTAATGGTAATTTCAAAGGATAATTAAATTAATAAATGGTGCTTACACATAACACAATAATTAATAGCAATTGTAATTGCCTTTGTCACAATAATATACATTAATTACTTTTACGACAAAAAGATTTATTTATTTATTTAATAATTTAACCATTTTTGTATCCGTGATGGACCACAGGGCTATCGACCTCTATAATGGTCGTTCGGTACAAGAAATGACATAATTTTATTAAGATTAAATATAATTAAATAAAAATAAAAAATTATCTTAATTAACCTTCCCTGCGGTTTCTTTTTTATATAAAAAGAAATATTTCGTTCAGATTATTTTAAATTGAAAATTAAATTGTTGTTTTTTTTTTAATATAAAAAAGTGGTGGAGTAATGATTATTGGAAAGGATAATTAAATTAACAAATGGTGTTCATAAATAGCAAAATAATTAACTGCCATTGTAATTGCGTTTGTGACATTAAAATATACTAATTACTATTATTCTTTTACGACAAAGAGAATTGTTAATATAAAATCAAAAATAATTAAATGCCTCTTGTTAAGTCGTTATAAGATTAAAAGCAATAAATAAATAATAAATCATTCATTGAAGCCTTAATTTATTGAATAAATTATAGGCTTATAATACCACTGAATGTTTAAAAAAGATCTTTTAAAAATGAACCTTTTGTAAAAGGTTTCAATAGGAAATTTAAACCTAAAAATGAATTTATAAAAAGATTATTAAATTGCAAAAAAACATTGAAATATAATTAATAAATTATAAATTGAAACATTAATATTTTGTGTAATTTTTAAATTAATATTCAATTAAAAAGAACCAAAAAAGAGCTGTTAAAAACGTACTTCTTGAAAGTTTTTAAAAATTAATTTTGTGAGAAGTTTTAACAAAAATAAAAACAATTTCCAAACAATTGAAAAAAAAAACGTTTTTATGAAATTTGTAAAAAAGAAACTAAAAAGAGCAAATTTTATTTAATTGTCATAGAAAACAAATTAAAGCCAAAAGAAAATAACGGAAAAATGGATTCACTTACTTGCAAAACGAATCGCCCTTTGGTGATGAGACGCAAGTGCCTCCGTTTTTACACGGGCTGGGTGAACACGAAACGAACCCTGAAACCAAATTTAAACAATTATTTCTAAACAGTTCATCGTTGAAATTAAAAATTAAATTAATCAACAAATATAAAACAAAATAAAAACAACAACAAAAAATACATCATTTTAAAATGTAAGTAAACTAAGTAAATATAATAAAAATATAAAAGAGACACCTGTTTCTTAGGTAAAATGCACCCTAAACTTGCATTAAAAATATTATTATTATTATAACTTTAGTGAGGGCAAGTAATTTCGAGAGGGAAAACGTTGTGCCCGAAACTGTGCAGCGAAGGGAGTCAAGGGGGGCGAGAACCTACCGAACGGACCGTTACGAAACAAGAATATTTGAAAATGCAAAAGTACCCTTCTCTAGTAGCTGCACAGGGCCTACAGCACAGGCACAGAAACACACACACAGAACATACAAATCGAGACCCATAAATGCACCATCCATAACACACCACATGCATACACTGCACACACGTGCATTAAAAGGGCGACTACCCAAAAAAAAAAAAAAAAGAAGAAAGAAACAGAGAAAGAAAGAGGCAAATGAAATAGTAGATATGAATTTATGGAAGAAAGTAGTAGAAGGAAAGAGATGCAACAGCAAACCAACCACCATCGCTTCTACCCACCGAGGGTGCACTATCCATTCTACCATTGCTTTTATAGTGGAATTATAGGGCACACACAGGATTTCTAAAAGCAGCTGTTGCTGTTCGGTAGGTTTTTATTTCGTAAAGCATATAAGATAGGTGGTACTAATGCTTATTCCGTATATTTCTTTTCTGGTTTCTGTTTCTGTTTTACCTAGATCTATCTATCTAGCTAGACATAAGAATTTTTACTTTTTCTTTTGGCGGAATTCATACAAACGACAGGTTTATCAAATTTCTAGTTTTCAACAATATTTTTCGTTTGAAATTAAATGTTCTTCGTTTGATAAATTTCTTTTACTTCTTCTGATAAGTAAAGAATTCTCTTGAAAACCTTTTTAATTAATTATTTTAATTGTTTTTTACTGTAAAAGTCATTTTAGTTGAAAATAAAGCAAATTATTTATTAAATAATAAAATAAAGTATAAATTTAAAATATATTTTAAGCAAAAACAAAGGAACAAATAGTTTGAAATTTATATTTCCTATTCCTTCCTTTTTATTTTCAATTTTTTATAAGGACAAATCATTATTTTAATAGCCCTCTAATAAAATTTAAAAAAAAAAAACTAAAAAGAAGGAAAAAATAAAAATAAACCCAAAAACAACATTGTTACTAAAATGTAATTTTACAAATATTTATAAAAATATTTAAAAAAAAAGTCAGAAATAAAAATTAATAAATCTGTTGTAAACGAACTGTAATTCAGTGAAAATTTTTAATTAAAAGCTTTTTTCATTATTTATTGAATTGAAATTGAAACTTACAAAGAGAAAACTGAAAATATTTAACTTTTTCAGTTCTAAATTAATGCAACCTCCTCTATGAAACACATTATTAATTTAATATAAAAAATTAATTAAAAAGCGAAAAATCTACAAAGAAAATAAAAAAATACAATTTTAAAATAATCGCAAATTATTCAAAAAATTAAAAAAAAAAGAAATATCTTAAACAAAACGAAGCAAAGAACCAAAATTGAAATTAATTATAATTCGTACTATTGAATTTTA
Organism: Holobus sp. GC000080; assembly: GCA_030556065.1. Taxonomy (NCBI): domain Eukaryota; kingdom Metazoa; phylum Arthropoda; class Insecta; order Coleoptera; family Staphylinidae; genus Holobus; species Holobus sp. GC000080. The sequence continues at coordinate 19,829 of JASKGO010001598.1, forward strand.
CTTTTAGGGACTTATAAAAATAAAATAAAAATTGCTTCTTAAATTGAATTCTAAGCAACAAAAAATCATAAAAAGAAGCGAATTAATAAACCCAAAAACAATATTTGTTGGTGAAACCCACAATTACCAATTAAGAAAATGTATACCAACAAACAAAACATTTCTCTAAATCAAAATGTTTCTAAATGGAACTAAAAGCATCCTAATTGAAACACATCCACAGCATTTCATTTTCTTCTCGGATCATTTTTACTCACTTTGTCTTACTTAAACTTAAAACCGTTTTCCATCTTAATAACAAAACTGCTTCTTGGCTACTTGACATTCAAGAAACAAAGATTTTCAAATTCAACTTGAAAATTAAAAAAGAAAAAAAAAAAGGCAAAAAGCAAAGATTTCCGCGAAGCCAGAGATTTATTTTCAGCCTAGAAAAAAATATATAATGACAATGTCTAATTATAGAACGAAAAAGCCAAATTGCTAATTAAGCAAAGAGCAGCAATTACATCTATCTGCATGTGCCTCACGCGACAAACGCGAGCCTCGCCCGTCAAATATAACAATCGCACATACAACATACATACATACATACGAGTACATTTAAACATCAAATACTCTATATACAGGGTGTCCCAGCGCCGAGGTGGATATAGGAAATTACGTGGGAAATTTTTCTTTACTTTTTTCCGACTCCCCATTGGAACTTTTGGAAATTTTAGAAAATCTAAATGCTAGTATTCAATGAGGAGTATCTTTTAACATTTTTTTGAAGCTCCTGCATTTTCTCGTTTTTACGCAGCAGCCCTTTGAAAAACGCTA
>JASKGO010001601.1:0-31764 GCA_030556065.1 Holobus sp. GC000080
TCCATAAGAAGAAGAAATGTATATTTTTTTCTAAGGGCTTATTTTCTTTTAAAATTACCAAACAAAGGGCATTGCATCTTTTTGAAACTCATCAACAACTTTTCAACAAAAAAAAAATAGATATTAAAATATTAATAAACTGGAAATATTGATAAAAATGTAAAAAAGAGAATTTTATTTTTATCAAGAGATCAAAATATGAAAAAAAAAATTAAAGGAAAAAATTCAACTATTCAACGATAAGCTGATACAAAAAAGAAACTTTATAAAATTTTATTTATTATAATATAACATTAGAAAATTTGAACCACCAACAAATTACAATAATACATTTAGGCACCGACTGTTTCATAATATCAACATTTTTTACATTTACAGTTATTTTACAATAACTATCTTACCATCAAAATTAAAAATTAAAAAAAACATCAGTTGTTTTACTTTCACTTCTTTTACATTGCTTTCATTAAAAAGGACATTAAAACATTTACAGCACATGCATTCTCCTTGTAGGAAATAAGAAATAATACTAAACAAAATATCATTACAAATTAACAATAAAAATAATAAAATTGTCACTAAAAAACAAAGAAAATAAAAAATCCAAGAAAAATTACCAAAAGTGTCGGATATGCATTATTCTGGTTGTTACAAATTGCAAAACTGCAATTTATATTAATTAATTAACTAATAATCAATTAGATAATTAGTAACTACCAAACTATTTTTAACTTTAAGTAATTATAGCAACATTAGTAAAAAAAATTAAAATTCTTAGCAACAATTACAAATTAAAAAATTACTACGAGGTATAAAAGTTATTTAAACAGAAACCACTTGCACAGAACCCAGGAATTTAAAATTTTTGAAAAAAAAAATGGCAACCCAAGCAAATATCAAAATAAAAATTAAGAAAATTCAAATGACAATTGTAAAAGCAAGAAAAAAAATTAAATAAACAAATTACAAATTTATAATTGCAAAGAAAACATCAAAAACTACTTATTTATCGATTTTAGCAACAAAATTAAACTGCCGTTCTCATTTAGCACATTAATTTTAAACATTGACTCATCTTTGATGTGCTTAATCAGATCCGAATTGATCTGCACGTGAATCGTTTGCGGCCCTTGCAGATACATATCTTTAATCTGCTCCAGTTGCACATTCAACAGCGACGACAACTGTTGCATCAGCTCCTGATTGTGCAACGACGTTAAAAATATTGCATTGAATACGCTGCAGTTCTCTTTGCACACGTAAATCGTCAGTTTCGGTGCTACCAATCTGTAAAAAAACATTTTCGATTTTTTTATTTTGCTGTTTTGTGAAGTTTATCTGAATAATTTAAAAATGAAAAACGAAAAACGAAAAAAATTACTTGGAATGTAAGCAATTATGAAGACGAATTCCATCGGCATGTCCGCAAATCTGAATTAAGTCTTCTCTGGTCGTTCGCAGCATGTCGGCACCGGAGAAATTAGCAAAAGTTTGCGAGTACTTCTCGAAGCGATTGCTGGTCAACCAATTGGCCGTTTGGTGCGTTGAGGAATTGACCGTTAGGATGTGATCAAAGGCTGAAGTCTGCAAAATCAATTTTTGATATTAAAAAAAATTTTAATTTTTAAATGACATAAAAAATTAGAATTGGATTTGGGATTGGAATTAATGAAAAAAAAAAAAAGAAAAAACTAACCGTATCTACTTCTTGCGTAATGCGCTCACTGTTAGAACTTGCTGGTGACAAAGTGACCAATTGCTTTTCGTCCAAAGATCCCTGGATTTGAAAGGGCTGCGAAGCACTGAAACAATATTTCCAGCAACAAAAAATTAAATTAAATGGTAAATTAATAAATTTATAATAAAAAATTCTAAAGTTGGATAATAAAAAGATTTCCAAACTTTAAAAAAATTGATTTTTACCAACTTTCCAACTAAATCCAACTTTAAAAAATTCGGAAAACTCTTCAAACTTTTAAACAAATTTAAGTTTATAAATGATTATAGTAAATTTTTCAGTAAATTTGGAACAGTAAAAAAAAAAACAAAACTGAAAAAAAAAAAAATCAAAAAAGTGAACAGTATTTAACTAATTTTCATTGTTTGCTTTTTAGATGGTAAAAACAGTTTTTCAACGGTATATTGGATGATTTTAACAGCTGAAAGTATTCTTTTTATAAAAAGTAATTAAAATATTAGTTTTTGTATAATATAATATGTTTGACCCAGTTATTTTTAAGTAATTAAAAATTATTTTCCCGGTGCTTCCACATTGGAAAAAATGTTTCGCCCCTTTCATTTCCTTATTTATCAATCAATTTTTATTAAAAAAAAAAAGGAAAAAAATGGACATTTTTATTTGTAATACAAAATTTGGAATTAATTGTTTAATGAATTGTTTAAATTGCAATTGAGAATCACTTCCGGTTTAAACGGAAAATAAGCTTAACTTTTGATTTTTCAATTGAAAAAATTTAAATCAGCTATTTTCAATTTATTTGAATTTCTCAGATTCTTTTTATGCTTACTATACATTTTCATTAGTTAATTTAAGAAGAATTTGGAGTCATAATTACTTGATTTTAGATGTCTTTTTAACATTTTATTAAAATTAATTTTCATTTATAATTTTTACTATTGATTATACGAAGAAATTCATTAAAATGAATTAATTAAATCCAAAATCGCGCCATGTTTTATAATATACGACAATACTCTTTAAAAACGGCGCGTAATTTTAAAAAGCATTCCTTAGGATAACAAAACGAAAGATAATCCTTAAAATAATGAAGATAACACTCAAAAAAGAAATTATAAGGAGTGAATACTTAATTTTTTAAAACTCGACCAATAAAATGCATTAAATTTGCATTTTTTAGTCAAAAAACATAGTTTTCCATTGATCTTTTATATTTTAAAGAAAAAAACGTATTTTTTTTTATTTAAAAACTAAAAATTAACTGAAATTATTGGAAAACTTGTTTTTATATGCTAAAAATGCCGTGAAAATAAAAAAGTAAAAACTATGGGCTGTCTATTAAAAATAAAAAGTTTTGTTCATTTCCGCTTAAAACGGAAGTGATAAAAAATTGTAATTTATATCAATTGTGCAATAATAATTTATAAGAAATTATGCCTTACAAAAAAACGTTTTTTTGTTTAAAAAATTGATTGGTAAATAAACGAAGTATATAAAAAAAAATGGATTGAAAAAAAAAATTAAAAAAAAAGTTTTCATTGTCATTCTAAATATAGAAATAAAATATAATTATTTCATTAATGCAAAGAGCAACTAATTAAGTAAATCAAACAATTTGGTTTCTTTATGTTTAAATAATAAGAAAAATAATAACAAAAACCAAAAAAGAATTTATCAAATTCTAAAAAACAATTTTTTTCCAAAAGAAATAATTCAAAATCAACTAAAACCGTGCAATAAAATAATTGAAAAAAAAAAGAAAAAAACATTAAATAAAGCGAAAAGCAATACATTTTAATGGTGCGCAACTGATGTCTGACATTTCTCCGCTTGGATTTCATGAGCGTCTTCAGATCGGGTGGCGCGCGCGGGCAGCGCAGCGCTGCCTTGCAGTGCGCTGCGCCCGGCGCCTTCGCGCGTACACTCAGCCGTCCGGCCACGACGCGGCCCAACGCGTGCAGAAACTGCGCTTCGAGCACGTAATCGCAATCCGTGACGGTCAGCGTGTGTATTAACAGGTACAGCATCGCTAATGCCTAATAGTTACAGCAACGATAGAACCTATTGTCATCTACCACTGGCGATCTCGCTAGCAATGGCTCGCAATTGCCGAGGAAGAATAACAATCTTCTCGTTCGCTGCTCCCGCTGAGAACGGTTCGTGTGGGCGGTTCGTGCTGGCTGCGAAATCCGTAATAACAACCATTCCTGCTGATCCCGGCTGCTTCCAAGTCTAAGTCGGCTGCACTTTTCGCTGATCAACATTCGAGGCCTCAATTGGGCAACATTACCAATTCAACAAAACTTGTTTTTCACTTTTTGTTTTTTTTTTCTTTTGTTTTTCTACTTTATTTTTTATATTTATCGAATTATTTTAAAGGAATAAATTGCAAAATGTTTTTTTGTAATTTCGCGCGTTTTGCACTGAATTTAACTGTTTGAAAAAACACGATTACTAGTAGCACCGAAATGGTTTTTCGGTTGCCTGCCAGAGTCGACTACGAATAGCGAGAGTACACTAAATAATGTAGTAATGGCGGTATGCAGTTGATAAAAGTGTGCTCGTTGTATTTCGCGCTGGTTATAACCAGTTCAGCCAGGAATGAGCGGTTTAATTCGGTACGCCGCGAGAGTCGCGCGTAAATTACTCTTTTGGTAAGTACTGCAGGCGCTACACGGTTAAGACTGCTGTGCTGTGACGCTGTTTATGCTATGGCTATCGTATAGCGCAAGCAACATTCCGCCGCACCACTACTATTTTTACGCGAGACCCAGTCTATTTTTAGATCACACTATTTATTTATTATTCATACAATGCGTACGAAGGTTGGTGGTACTTGTTTGCACTGTATATGCCACATGCGACACTTTCATTGCAAATTAGCCTTAAGACGCATTTTTAATTAATTACGCACCATTCGATTCGTCGTGTCCAGTTCTATAAGCAATTCCATTGCTGTGTTGCTTCGTTTCATGGCATTTTATTTTTTTTTTCATTTTTTTTTTTTTTTCATGAAAATCTAACATATTGAGAATGTGGAATTTTAATTTGGAAATGTTTTGAGAAGTTTAAATTTAAAAACAAATTAGAAAAAGAAATTAAAATTTTTTTAAATTTCTTTGAAAACTACTTAAGAATTCGAAACTTCGTTTTTTTCTTTATTATTGTTATTTTTTATTTAAAATTAAAAAATAAATATAAAGATCGTAGTGCTATTTTTACAACAACAAAAAATAATTAATCTTATTTTATTATTATTACGAATGGAGGAAATCATAAGACCAGTCGGAATATACTGGTTAATTCAGATTTAACCGGTATCTCGTATTTCAAAGATAAGTTTGCGATGCGCAATTCGAAAATAGCTTCGGGTGTGAATTAATCACGCAAAGATTTGCTTTTTTCTCTTTCTTTCTCTCTAATCTATCTGTGTAGAAAAAATAAGCGACAGGATTAAAAAAAACTAAACTTGTTTTGTTGTTTAAAAATGCATGTAGTTAAAATTCAGAAAACTAGTTTCGCGGAAAATTTTTCGAATAAAGCGCTATGATGCAACGATAGTTTGAGATTGAAATTGATAAATAATATATATTGGAATTTGTGGTTTTACATTCATACATTCATACATGTTTGTATTAATTAATAACTGAATTTTTTTTTTTAATTATTGACAGTTTTCAAACTTTTTTGAAGGCAGGATCCTTTAAGAAAAAAGAAAAATCTTATCACTGACCCCTAACTTAGAAAATTTTATAAAAAAATCGTAAATTATTTCTTTGCGTTGAGAATTCTTTAAGAAAAAAAAAAAAAAGGCATCCCTTCAGGCATCCCTCAACTTTAAAAAATGTTAAATAACAATTTGTAAATCTTTTCTTACCTGAAAAAGGTAATTGCTACAGTTGGAAAGTGGTAAATATCAATTGAATTTGTAAAAAAAATTAATTATTTTATTATTATGGGTGATTTCGCTTAAAACTGTAAGGTTTTTGCCACATTTTGTAATATTAGTAATTTAGTAATTAATTTGCGCCCCTCTTTCTTAGGTTTTCTTTCTAAGCTGTTTTCAACTGTATAGAATGATTAAAAAAACAATAAAAAACTATAATTAAATAGTGTTAAAGAAACAGTACTCAGTGTCTGTAGTGCACCTTGTATAACTGGGATTTGGTTAATTAATTAATTAATTAAATAAGATAATAATTTTGAGTAAAATTTAATATTATCAGTAATATATTGGAGTTTTATGTTTTCTATTATTTTTTATTTTCTATTAGTAGGTACGTATGTAATAGCTTTTTCTGTAAAGCTTTGATATGAAAAACAATTCTCGAAAACAGTTTCAAAAAGATTGAAAATTGTTGCCTTTTTTACAATTTTTAAGTTAATAAATTGGAAATTAAGAAAGTACTTAACTTTTTTTACTATACATAAACCATAGTAAAACCATTTTATGACTTGTTTTAGTTTTTTTTTAGAAATAGTTTATTATTAATAACTTTCTTTTTAATGGAGAACAAAAATAAATCGTTACATTTTCAAAAACTTCGAAATTTGGTGGAAGAGATGAAACCATTTTGGTAAAAACAATGAAAAATTTATCTTTTTCACTAATATAATTATTGTTCATAATTACCAATTTTACAACTTTTACAAAAATTGATTTCACTTTTGAAAAGTTATGCAGACCATTAATAATAATAAAAAAACTTCAAAATACTATAAAACAAGGTACTTTATGTAAATTATTAATGGAACTAAACAAGTTTCAATTAATTTATCTTTTTTTTTAGGTCTAATTAGAATTTGATATTTAAATACCCTGTAAATCCATTAAAGTTCCATATTTAAATATTTATAATTAATTAAAAAATGCAAATCACTTTCCGAAGAATTAAATAATAGACAAAAACAAATTGCAACTAATAGTAAACAACAAATAATAATCAATTACGCGAGAATAAATTTTTATCGCTGATTCAAAATTCGGTTTAAACCGGATTTCGAATCGACGTCAACCTTTAGAGCTTTAGAGTTTTAGATCATCAATTAAATCTCAAAGTTACTCAAAAATGCTAAAAAAACAAACACTCTTTACCACTTATCTCGGAATTTCAGAAAAAAGAGCCATTATGCAATTGAAAAACTCACCTTTCGGGAGAAAACGGAGCTGATATCGGCGGAGTAATCATTAATGCTTCATTGGGAATCTGAAAAAACCATTATAATCAAATTAATGAATTATTAAAATAACTAATAAAAAATAATTAAACTAATTGAAAATAATTTAAAAAAAAAACAATTAAAAATTTTAAGGATTAAGGAGAAAAACTTGCATCATTTAAAACAGTGCAGTCATAACTCGGTTGATACTTTTCCTGCTCGTTCACCGACCGTTTCAGGATCTTCTCCCTGTCCTGCTTGTGCTTCCTGTCGGCTCCCTTCAGTTTGAAAACCTTGATTTGGCAAGCGGCCGCGTGCAGTCTCTTCGGCGAATCGAATCCGTCGCTGGCCTGATACGTTTCCACCTGAATCCTGAACGGAACTCCCTTTTCGCCGCCGTGTTTCTTCGGCGTGAACTCCGTACTGATGCAATTTACCTACAAAACAGAAGCAAATTTAAATTATTTAAACATTGAATTTAAATTAAAAAAAAGGTTATAAATAAATAAAGTAATTAAATATTTAAAATTAATAAAGTAATTAAAACAAAACAAAAACAAAAAATTAATTTCATAGTAAATAAAATAAAAATGAACTATAAAAAAGTTACTTTTATGTAAGCTCCGACTTCTTTTGTGGGATCCCAACTAAATTGCACGGTATTTAAGGCATTTGTCGGCTGAATTACGTCGTAAAGACCGTAAGATAAAGGCACGTCGATTTCCAGGATTCGATCGCCAGGACGACTCTGTTGCCAGGAAGTGATTTGTTCCTTTTCCATGTACTGCAGTCGGCGCTCGTGGAAGCAAATTTTTATAACACTCTAAACAAGTAACAAAATGCACAAAAATTAAAAAATTTAAAAAATATATATAAAAAGCAATAAAAAACTAATAAAAATTTAAAATAAAAAGTGATTTGCGAACCTTAAGAAGTTTGCCTCTATACATGGACAAATCGCCCAGTTTCTTCAGTTTGATTTCGTAACTCTGCCCTTGGTTCAGGTACGTCAGAGTGTCCTCGTTCAATTTGGTGGCGATACTTGTGGCCGCTGCTAGGACATATTGAAATCTCGAATCCTCAGTGTAAGCGCTATTGCTGTAAGCTTCTTGATTGGATCCATTTAAAATATTGCCCGCTGCTAAAAACCAAAAACTCAAAATTAACATTTTATTTTTTTTGCTATTTTATTTTTTAATTTAAAATTAGAATTTATTGCTTTACCGTCGATTGGATTCTGCAAAGAATTGTATCCGGATTGCGAAAGGAGCTGATGCAATGTGGCGTTCAGAAGGGAGTTTCCGCTTTCTTGATCCTGTGCGTTTTGATTGATCGCTTGGGCGTTATTGTTGTTGTTGCTGTTGTTGTTCGAAGGACTGTTTTGTTGTTGGCTGGTACGATAGTCGTTGTTCGTTGGAGATGGAGCTTCTTGTTTTAATGACGCCAAATTTGAAAGGGTAAGAATGGCCTCACTGAAATCAATATTAGTTTTTAATTTTTATTTTTTATGTTTTCTTTTCATTTTTTTTTAAATTTATATATTTAATAATTGTAATTTACTATTTACTTAAAATGTTAAGGTGAAAATTTTATATAAAAGCAAACAGAGTAAAAAGTTTTTGCTAAAAACAAATTCGAAATTTCGATTAGAACTATTAAAAAGTTTTATTAGTTTATGTTTCCTGGTTTCCTGTTAAAAAAAAAAACTGAAATATTAAACAAGTTAAAATTTCATCGAAAATTTAAATATTTCTTAATATTTATTAAAATTTAATACATAAATATTCATTTTTTTATGAAATAATATGCTTTAAAGATGCCAAATTTAAAAGAGTAACAATGGCGTAACTGTAATCAGTATTTGTTTTTAATTCTTAGTTTTTATGTTTTTTTTTTTTGTAACTTTTGTAACTTGTAACTTTTTTGTAACTAATTTATATAGTAAAAATAGTAATAAATTAAAATTTATTGTAAGTATTTGTTTAAAATGTTAAGATGTTAATTTAAAAAAAGCAAAAAGAGTAAAAACAAATTCTAAATTTCAATTAGAACTATTAAAAACTTTTTCTCAGTTGGTTTTTTCTATTTAAAAAGATTGTAAAATATCAAATGAATAAAAAAAATTCTGAAACTTTAAAAGGTTTTAAATTTTAATTGATTCTTAAATAAATTTTAGTTTTTTGCGAATTATTTTTTAACAGTTTTTAGTAACAAATTGTTTCTAACAATAAGCAACAAAATATAAAAGAATAATATATCAAAACTTAAAACAGGATCTTCCAATACTATAAATTAAAAAAAAAAGTTTTAAATACCGAAACAATTAATTGCTCTGCTTATTCGAAAATATTTTAAAGCATAATTAATAAATTTATTCATCTCGTTAAAGAATTAAACTGTTTTTTTTTTACTTCACCGTAAATTTTCCATTACAAAAACATCTATTATAACTGTTTTATAACAACTTCTGATAAAAAAAGTCAGGATAAAACATTTTGTATTTTTTTTTTTTGTAAATAAGATTCTCTGCGCTACGTGTAATTTGCATTTTAAACATATTTCACAATGCGCGAAACGCTAATTAACTCATGGATACATTATAAATGTTAAATTTATACATTTCATTAATTAATATTCTCAACATCAGACACTGGCACTGGTTTGATTGATATTTAATTTGCGTCTTTTGCGTCCTTTACCTCATGTTAAACGATGTATTGGAATGTTCGCCGTTGCCTAGGCTCTGCAAGGAATCGTCGATGTCTGCATTCAAGTCAGCAATATCTTCGACCTGCCAAGAAGCCATTCTGGAAGAACCTGGAATAATTTCTTAATTACTGATTTTTCCATTGCTTTGTTTTTTCTTTTCATTAAAATTTCATAAAATATTTTTTTTTCTCTAGTTTTTTTTTGTAATTAATTAATAAATAAATAAATAAGAAATGATCCAATTCAGAAAAATAAACTAAATGAAAATTTCTACAAAAATATTTTTAAACGCGTTAAAACTAATAATAAAATATTAATTAATTATGGCTCAAATTCATTAGTTACAATGAATTCAAAGATGAGTTTAAAAAAATCGAATTTAGGTTAACTGTACTTCTGTTTAATTGAACCCATTAAGCAATAAGTTCTTTTTAGACTAAAAGATTTGATATAAAAAATTAAACTAAAAGTTTTTGGAATGCAATGCAAACAATTTATATAATCAGTTGTAAATCAATTTAATTAACAGGTAACAAAATTAATTTAGAATTCGTTTTCATTTGGATGATGAAGTTTAGAAGTTAGAAAATGTATAATTAATCTAAAATAGACTTTTATCTTTAAAAAGCCTTACTACAAAGATATGTTTTTTCTTTAATTTTAATTTTAACAAAAAAAAAATGTATAAACAAAATCAATTGCAATTGAACAAAATTTAAAATTCAGTCATTGACAAAGAAATTACTTCTTGAGACGTAAAAAACGAAATCAAAGAAATCCTTAATTAAATCCGAAATTCATCAGTTACATTAAAATCAATAAAAAAAAATTTAAAAATCCGCCTTTGACTTCAAAAGTCTTGAATTTAGGTAAGAAAAAAAATTTAGTAATTATAACAATAAATAATAATAATAATAAGAAGAAATTCAAAACTATAAATTTCCAAAAATTCAAGATTCAAGTAAAAGTAAATTAAAACTTCAATCATTAATGTAATGTAATGTATTTCATGTTAATAACAATGAAGATTAACAATTAACCAAGAAATTACTTCTTGAGATGTAAAACACTGAATCAATTAAACCCAAAATTCATCAGTTACATTACAATCAATTCAAAGAAAACAAAAATTTCGATAATCTTTAATTCAGTTAATAAAAAATAATTAAAAACTAAAATTTTTCAAAAATAAAATATTGTAATCAAAATTCTAAATATTTCCATCTTTAAAAAGATGACCACAAAGGTTTTTTTTTTTAATTTTAACTAAAAAATCAAAGAAAAAATCAATTACAACTGAACAAAATTAAAACTTCAATCATTTTAACAAATAAATTACTTCTGGAGATGTAAAAACCGAACAAATTAAACCCAAAATTCATCAGTTACATAAAAATCAAAGTAAACAAAACAAAATTCAATCAATGACATCAAAAATTTAGAATTTATATAAGAAAAATAACAATTAAAAACTATAATTTTCCAGAAAAAAAAATGACTAAAGTACAAATAACATAATTTTCAAATAGAAAAAAATTAAGTTTAATGTAACTGAAACAAAGATATTTACAGTAGTTAGAGTTGAGCTTCAGAAACTTATCCATATCGGTTCAGTCTTTGTCTTTTTCAAGCAACAGCAGCAACAACAACAACAACAACAAGGCAAAAGAAAGAAGAAAATGTTAACAAACAATTACGAAACGCACAAAATAAGCAATTAGAACACATTTTGGTCGGTTGGCGTACTCGTATGAGTGAGTATATTATGCAGTTGGTATAATTTCGTTTCGAGTTTTAAAAGTTAAATATGGTAAATGCGTCTAACAAACATTATAGTCTCATTGCGTGCAAGGACAATTTATCGCTATGCCGTTGGCCGTTGGCTGTTGGCTGTTGGCTGCCACTTGTTTGTCCAAAGACGATTTCAACTTTTAAGCTCGCCCAGTGAACGCTGGGAGTAATGTAATACAATAAAGTACAATAAATGACAATAATTCATTTAACGACAGAACGACAGCTTCAGCTACTGTTAGATATTGTTCAGATAGTAAACAATCTTCTCATTTTATTTCATAATACTTTTTCTTTTTCTTTAATATCGTATAATTTATAATTACAATAAACAAACTTTTTCTTTTCATTTATCAACCACTGACAATAACTCTTTTTCATTTGCTCTTTTATTGCATTTAAATTGCAGATTTTGTAATTATTTTCGCTTCAATAAGAATTTATAAATTTTTTATTGTATTTTTTTTGTTGTAATTTAATATACAGTATTTAGTTAAACAACCGTTAAGTTAAAGAAAAGTACAAAAAAAGTGAATTTCCATCATTGGCTGGGCGCATTTTGCGCAATTGTAAGCAGTTTTGCACGCAGTTATTGTTTCTAATTGATTTATAATCAGCAAACTGTATGACTTGTTTGCAAATGAAATTTTTATTCTCTTGCTTGCTAGCAATGAGCATAATTTATATTATGGAACATTAGCGATAACCTTGCGACTTTTGAGCTGATTGCAATTTCCAAACGAAAAATATGGATTTTTTTTTAATTATTTTTTGATTTTTAGAGTCTGTCGAGAGATGACGAGTAAACAAGGAAAATGATTAGCAATTGGGTTTTCCACGATTAAAAGTGACCTATTTTAGATAAAATTCTCGAGAATTTATGTTCAGAAAATGGCCGAGTTGATTTCGATTCAGAACTTCTAAGTGGAATTCGGTTTTATCAACGAAAAACTAAAACTAAAATATGAAAAACAAATAGACGAAAAAGAAAGGCTAGAAACCTCTTTAATTCTTTAATTTAAATTCGTTTTTAAACAAATTTTTATGAATTTAAAACGAAAACAAAAAAGACAACAAATAAAAGCCTAAAAAATTCTTAAATATAGTAGTTAATTTTCAATTTAATTAAATTTTCCTATTAAAACAATGGAAGTTTTGTTTCAGAGAGCAATAATTAGATATCTTAGGAATCCAGGGCATTTACTTTTTCTCCTAAATTTCTAAGAAATCGTTTTTAAAAAATAGAGATATAATTTTTATGCAGATATTTATTTTGCTTTGATGAAAGAAAAATCAACTTTGAGAAAAAATTTCATCAATCATCTACAGAAAATCTAAGGAATCAACTTTAAGAAGTTTTTAATTGCTTTATTAGTTCGTAAAAATGAAAATGTTTACTTTTCATTTCACCAACATATAATTTGAAAGCTAATAAAATAAATAAATAAATAAAATTTAAAAAACTTGTAATGAAAGAAAGAACAACTTTTTGTAAACACAAAAAACTATAAATAAACAATTAAAAGCTACAAAAATAAATTTGAAAACAGCGAAAGTTGAAGAAACTTCTATCCATAAAAAGGCACATTATTTAGAAAAGTTTTTCAAATTAAAATTCTTAAAAAAAAAATATTTTTAAACCATCAAAACTTAAATAAACTAAAAGAAAGAACTTTTCAATATTTAAGAAAATCTGGAAACAATTAATGTCCAATTCATTAGCTTTAAATACAATTATCCCATTCTTCAAAAAATGATTGCTAAATCAGCAATACTAAAAAAGTAAAACTTAAAAAAAATAAGGAACTTTTATAACGCATAAAAATTCTCGAAGCAATTAAGCTCTAATTGATTAGCTATATAATTTAAATTTTAAAATGAAACAAACAAAAAAATCAATAAATGAGACAACAAATAAAGGGCATCAGTGGTGTCACTAAATCAGCAACTAGCAGACAAACAAGACAAACAAAACGATAATTCAAGTGTCGAATCATGGGAGATATCTAACTAACGAATAACGAATACAATTTTGTCGTTAAGGTCATTAATATTCATGCGGCAGCTTTAAAAAAGACTATATAAACCGACTTTCTCTCTTTTGATTTGTTAGTTGATACCTATACCAAGACAAATACCAATACCAACTAATATTCCATAAAGAAAAAACATAAAATCAAATCAAATATGTATAAAAAATCTTTCACTTATAAACTAGCTCTACCAGTTTACTATAGTTTTAAAACACCGCTAACTTTTTTAAAAACTTTTAATTGATTTATTAGATTGAATAGGTAGAAATTGAATAAGAATAAAATAGTAAAATAATAGAGGAAAATAGAATTGTAAAAAATGCAATATACTTACTTGATGAATTCTGTTCGCGTTGCGTCTTTTTCGCCTCATTATTTTCATGTTCAGCATCCAATTTGCGCTGTTCATCATGCCGATCGTCGTTCTTCCGCTTGCGGCCATTGCTTTGCTCGATTTTCAAGCCGTGGGTCCAATTGAAGTAATCGCCGCTTTCATTGACGCCATCGTTATTGTTGCCGTTATTAGACCACAATTTGGGAGCGGCACTGTTGCAATCGTACATTTGGAAATCCATGATTTCCTTTTTTTATTTTCTGTTTTTTTTTTTTTTAGTACTTTTCTACTGTACTTTTTTAACTTTTCGGGTTTTTACTTTTGTTTTTGTAATTATTAAGGACCCCTAACGTTCTATATTCGTTCTTCTAGCTACCGCTAGCTACCGCTACACGACTCAAAAATTTGCCGCAAAAAACAGGGAACAAACAAACAGGAAAAACTACAAAGCAGCAAAGGAGACTACGGAAGTGGCGCTCGGAAAATACGCGCTGCACAAAAAATGCGAAATTACAAATTTGGGTTGTACGGAAATGCTCTACAACCGTGCTATCGAGGGCCGCCTCTTAGAACATAACGAAGAACGAATTGTACAGCTTCTTGATTCCCGTAGTCTCTCTTTGGCGATGATTCTGTAGGAACGTGTTGTCAATGTTCAGCATTTTAGTGGTAAACAACGGGCGGCAACATTCGATTAGAAAATCCATTTATCGCGCGATTCGGCAATAAAAAGGCTCTCGAAGCGCCTTCCGGAACGATGCGAGGCAATTTTCGGGGGCGGAAGCGGTACCGGTGCGGTGCCGTCTTGGCGAAGATGCACCGCTAGCGCACAGAGGAGCACCACTTGGGGGGCGGCTGAATTATATTACGGCTACAGATGGCTGCACGCACCACGCATGCAAAGCAAACGTTTCTATGAGGTCACCAGATATTGATTGAGGGCACTTTTTAGTTTTCACTTCCGGAAGAAGAAAAAAAAAACGGGCTCCAAAGCGGTTCTTTTATTAGGTAAATTTTCAAATTCTAGTTTTGTTCGTGTGTTGCGTGATTTGTGCGCGCGTTCCGCAAAACAACTTATTTAAACTAACGCCAGCAACGGACTGATAGAATCTTTTAATTGGCTCCAATTTACCGCCGAGCGACCAGTCCGTTCTTAAGGTGTTTCGTCATTCCATAACACTACACAACGCACAATTGTCGCGGCTCGTCATCAATTTTCTGGTCATTTCTCTCTATTCTCTCTCTATGATCCACTTTGCGGTCAGCGTCAAAACGTCGATTGTACTTTTTTTCTTTTTTCCACATACACACACCCACACACACAATATATACGTAACACTAAAGTTTATAAGTTTTCCGCAGATTTTTCCAAAGATTTTCCAAAGTTTGATGAGTTGTTCGGTAGTTGCGCGTTGCGGTACCAACTGAGAACAACGAGATAAACGCAATTTTAAAGCAACTTTTTTTAAGAAACACTTTTGAAAGTAAATAAATACGAAAATATGGCCAAGAATTTCATTACTTTCCTTGCTAATTATTATTATGAATAAATAAAAGTGACGATGTATGTAACTCGCACGCGCGCTTATTCAGACAGACCTCTCTGTATCTCGGCTCTTACGATTACGAGCTACGAGGTTTTCAATAATACGAGTAGCTCTCACTTGTTGAGAGTTAATCATTGCTCTAGAGACGTCACGATAAATGATAAAAAGTTTGGTACTTTTAAAACCAAATAGAGATAAAATGTTTCACTGTGTACGTGTGTTTTTCTCTATTTGAAGTAGACATAATCGTTTTAGGTTCAAAATTCATTTAAGTGTTTGACTATTTGATCATTGTGTATCTATGATCATTACTTGAAAGTTTTAATGCTAATGCTTACACTTTGCTTGGGTTTTGATTATCAAGTCTAAAAGTTTTATTTCTTAAACACATTTACTAGATTTTTTAAATTAACAAATTTGCAGAAAAAATTGATTGCAGAGAGATCAAAAGCTAATTTTAATGCTTAATTTTCATTATCAAATCCAAAAGTTTAATTTGTTAAACAATTTTAATGTATTTATTCATAACTTATTTAAAAAAATCGATTACAAAGGTACCAAATGACATAAAATATGTCATTTTTATTTTTCTTTAAATACAAAAATTATTCAGGTGAAGCAATTCTAAAAATAAAAATAAAACAACTTTAGAATATGGTTCCTAATTGTTTATAACAAAAGGTGGTTTAAAATGTAAGTCTAAATATTTACAGAAAAGCATAAAATAGTCCCTTTAGATGGAAAATTTAAATTCAAAAAGTATTGGCGAAAATGTAAAAAACTTTTTAAATTAATAATGTTTTTAAATATTTTTATTAACTAAAATTAATTGATTTTTTTTAATTAATATGTTTTCCTTAAAACAAAAGAAAATAAAAAAATGTATTTTTCAATAGTAAAAGTTGGTTGTAGCGTTTAAAACTTTCTTATGGATGAAATCAATTTAAATTTTAAAGTTATGTTTAATTTATTGAATTTTAAAATGATTAACTGCACACAAATTACTTCTGAAATTTAAAATACAAATTTGGTGTTCCTTTAAAAGTCTAAAAGATCAGAAAACTTCTATCAAACTATGTTAAATTTAAAAAAGAAAAATTTTCTTTCTGTTTCCATTAAAAAACCAACATATTTTCTTTTAAATTGAATCAAATTCTTCATTTTGGTTTTACATTTTACACAAAGAAGATTTATAATCTTTTTTTTAAGATTTTAATTCTTTTGTTATCATTTTTTATCTATTATTTAATTTTTCTTGTTTTATTTTTTGAAGAATTTAAATCTCCAAGAAAGAAAAACCCTCTTTAAGGGTTGTTTTTATTAAAAAAAAAAAAATACTTTCCCCCTGCTTAGAATTAATTTAAATTCTTCGTTTCGGCATTACGATTACATTCTACAAGAAGAAATAAATGTTCAATTTTGGAGTTTAATTACTTATCTTGAAAATTACAGGAGTTGTGTCCATTTTTAGGTAAAATCAAACAGCCAAAACTTTTGGCTGAGTATAGCAAACACAAAACATGACGAAAGGAGAAAATAAAAATTGTCCATTCTCTGCAAAACAAAAATTCAATAAAAAACGAATTTTATTAAATAAATAATCAATAAATATAAATTACAAAAAATATAAAATACGATGGAAACTTACACTTCTTTCTGCATGGAAACAAACAAACCAAAACTGAATATTTACCTTCTGATTAGAATAGAGTGTTGCTTGTTAAATATTGTGCAGTAAATTTACACTTTTAGTTAACGTTTAAAACTTTAAGCAACTTTACCTATATTAATAAATACAAAAAAAAAGAGCAGAACATAAACGTTGAAAAAAAAAATATAAAAACTTTTTATTTTACAATTAACAGCAGCTTCATATTATATAACACAAAGTATTTTTCCAACAAGATCTACAGTCACATTACCATATATAAAAAAAATCATTAATAATATAATTCATTATTTGGATAAAATTTAAATAAAATTATCAAATAATTTCAGTTGTAAAAAAAGTTAAAAACAATTAAATAAAGACTCCATTAAAAATTCTAAAAGGTGAACTTTAACAACTTGAACCTGAAAACCAGCAATTGTTTAATAATAATAAATTGCGCACTTGAATAGCGACATTTATTTTCATTATTATTATCATCAACATGATCATCATTATTTTGTGTAAAATATACGCCACATAATGAACTTGTGATTGTCGATTCAATTTTCGGGACCATACATATTGCATATATCATAAAATTAACTAACTATAAGTAACTGTGCATATGATGGCATAAATATAAAAGCCATCAGAATTTATATAGTACGTTTTAATAGGTCCTATTAGTTGGGATCGCAATAAATATCAATTCGGCTGCTCGACTTCGCAACCATAAAGATAAATTACGATGAGCTCGTTAATTGCTCGAGACATTTCCTAAGCAAATAAGCACACCATCCAGACGACAGGCAGGCAGCTGAATGTGTCGACTGTAGAAATTCAGAGATGCCAAATATAATATTTTATACCGTATTTCTTAAATTAACTAATTTAAATTGTTTATTGATTCATTTTTCTTTCACTAGATGCGACACATTTTTGTTGCTTTAATTAGGAGAACTTTATTTTCTTTTAGCAGATACCATCAATTAATTAATTATGTAAATAAATTATAAAATGACTACTTACCTTAGATGCTTTTAGTATTTGGTATCTTAAAGCTTTCTAAATGTTTCTAAGTACCTTTCTGCTAATCGTATCAGGTCGGCATACATCGGGCTTGAGGCAAGAAGCGGCGACAGATAGATTAAAACTGCTCTGAGGCGCGCAGCGGCCTTGGTTATGCTTATAGCAGGTTCGAGACGCGAAGCGGCGAGAGATTGCACTGATTAGTGTCCGTTACTGCTCTTTTCCAGCCACAAAAACGTTCTTTCAGTGCTAAAATACAATTGGAACATAGAAAAATATCTAAAAGGGAATTATATGCTTTTTTTTTTCATTTATTTATTATCTAAAAAAGAAAAGAGAAAATAAATTAATAATAATAAATAAAATTAATAATAAAAATTAAACACCAAAAATGATAAATGGTTTTTATACATTGTATAAAAACTGCAGGTATTACTTAAGTTGAGAACACAAATCAGTCATTAAGTTGCCGAAAACTTCAAAATGATGATTCAAATCTTTGACGGAATGAATCTGGCAAGTTGTTCCCAACGCACCGAACTTCGTCTCGACTCCATAAAAAACCCTCTTGGTGCGACTGTGGACCAAAGCCATGGCGCACATAATGCACGGTTCATGGGTCAAATAAACATGATAATTGGTGCACAGATAATCGTCCTGAGTCAAGATCCTTCGAGAGCCGCTGCCGATGCCCCATATCAACTCATCGTCGAACATATCCTTAACTGTCTTCACAATTCGCTCCGCGTCTACAGCAAGAGCTCCGCCATTTTGGGTCACAGCCACTGCATCGATGGCCATCATCGTTGCGTGCCAATAAGGATTCTTCTCTGAATTATTGAACCCTAATCCGACCACTGCATTGTCCTTTGGGTCTACTATAACAGCTCCTCTTTGTTTTGTTCCTATTTTGCTCATTTGGGCCACTCTAATGGCCAATTCCATGAACTTTTTGTGCTGCAAAATGTCCTTTTCGCTAAATAAGCTTTTGTTTATTGTGCTTTCCAAGTATTTGTTGCTGTGAAAATTGCAGGGCCATAATTCGTTGGCTTGCTTATACTGAGCGGTAGTTTTGGGTCCAATTTGGGCCACTTGCGTTACGCGTAAACTGTTTAAATCTAAGAGGTCTGACCAAAGAGGGTCGTTAAGGGTTTTCAAAGTTTGCATGGTTTGGTCTTCTGATGCGGGCCATAAAAGTACTTCTTTGCCTTTGACTCGCTTCAAATGCGATAGTTCGGCAACGGGAAAGGTTCGGTTTAATTCGATGATTACTTTTGATGTGAATTTGGGATTGGAAACTTGCACGACGTGTACTTTTACAAGGGGAAGAGGTTGCGTCAAGTCTTCTGGTAAGATGGGCTTCAGTCGGGCTCTTATGGATGTCCATTCTTCCAGTTTTTGGCGTTTCGGGTCCGGAAGGGACATTTCCTGTTTGCAAAAATTAACAACTACTTGTTTTTAGTTTTCTTCTTAGTTTTTGTAACTAATAATTATCATTTTTTAATAAATTTTACATACTTTTTTATTTAAAATAAACAAATACTTCTTTATGCAAACATTTTACCGTTAGAAATTATATAATTATAAATAGAAAGTGATTAAGTTTTGGAAATTCAAAAAAAAGGAATTAAAAATTGATGACGTCTGCTGCACTGAATTGAAAACAATTTTTTGTTTCTTCTCAGAGCTACGCAAGCTAATGAAAGAGTTTGATGTGACGCTAACCATCCGTTATTTTTTATTTTTTAATAATAAAATCGTATTGTTATATTGTTTCGTCCTCGAACTAATCAGAACCGTTTAACCCTCAATCAGCAAAGTCAATTAGTCTGCTTGCCATTAAAACTATAAATGTATAATATAAGTACATAAAAGCAGATAGAGTAAGAAATTAATCGCTCAGCAACTGCTACAATTTTTATTTTTCGTTGAACAAACATAATAATCAGAATGTATTGTGTGATTTTATCTTTTGGTGTTTTTTTTTTATTTATCTAAAACATTTTGTTTTAAATTAAAATTTCAAGTGTATTTTTTACAAACTTTCCCAACTCCTAATACAGCTAATACAGCAACTTTGTAATCATACAATTAAAAATTAAAGAACTAGTTGTTAATATAATAAATTAAAGCATAAAAAGACTTACCCGAAGTATTATTAAAAAATCAAATCAACTGCATCCAATTCTTTGGTATAGTCTGAAATCAAATTATATTATAAATACATACAAAAACAAAATTTTTTAAGCGTTATTCATTATTATAAACATAGTAAAACAGATAAAAAAATAAAACACTCTGTTCACATTGTTCTCAAGTTAAAAAGTATTTTATTAAACTTTAACTATTAAAAATGCATTAGAAATACTTACCATGATTGGTTAAAAACAAGATTTAAGCATGTAAAATTAAATAAAAACATCTAGAAGACAGAAAATGCGTTTGTTAACTTAAAATAAACAATTTTAAAGTAAATAAATAACTTTCTTTTGAACTTTCTTCGGAATTTTGAGGTTAGAGAAACAGAACTCTAGCGGTAACTTTTGTAATTAACCAAGGACACAAGGCGTCTATTGTCAAAACATTACACAGTTGACAGAGCCCCCTGTCCTGCGAGCGTGCTGCTGATCCTGCTGATGGCGCCGTAAATCCAGCCGGGATCATTTAAGGATACTCCAAAGGACCTCGAAGGATAACAACAAGAGATGTCTCTGCACTTCCACGTTTGCCAATCGTAAGTGCAGCACCTCCTACTTCTAGCTAACTAGTCTGCCAAGCAGAAAAAATAATCTTCTAAACGCAATGAACTGTTGAATCCACACTACATTTAGATTATTTATTTTATTTACTAATCACTTGTAAGTAAATTACCAAACAGTTGATGGAATTTTACAGTGTAAATTTTAGAGTAACCACCACGCCTTAAAATGGAAGGAAACAATAACATGGAGCAATACTATGAAAATCTGATTGTTGTCGATGTGGGTGCCAATTTAACTAATAAAAAGTATAGCCGAGACCTGGATTTGGTAATTCAAAGGGCCAAAGATGCAGGTAATTACTTCTTATATTATAAATTAAGTCTTCTCTTATTTTATCTTATGTTTAATTAAAAAAAAAATATATAATTACCAGGTGTCCAGAAAATAATGGTTACTGGTACTTCGGTTAAATGCAGCAAAGAAGCTCTGAGGCTTACTAGGATCTACCCCGGTACATTGTATTCAACAGCAGGTAATATAATTTTAATTATTTTATAAACTTCTTATAAATTGAAATGAGGAAAAGCTAAAAAAGTATAATAATAAATTAAATCTTAAAGGAATTCATCCGCATGATGCCAAATCATACACTGAAGACTCCTGGAAGGATTTAGTGGAAATAGCAAAGAATCCGGAATGTGTAGCTGTGGGCGAATGCGGTTTGGATTACAATCGGAACTTCTCCGAGCCGGAAGTGCAGAGAGAAGTGTTTGAGAAACAAATCGAACTGGCTTGTGAACTCCAGAAGCCTTTATTTGTACACGAACGAGACGCTCACGATGATTTGCTCAGTATTTTGGATAAACATAAAGACAGTTTACCTCCAGTGCTAGTACATTGTTTCACTGGAACCACTGAGCAAGCCAAGGTTTATTTGAGTAGAGGTTTTTACATAGGACTTACAGGTTTGTAGGCTTTTGTATTTATTCTTTTCGAATTGCAGAGCATTTTTAAAGTTAAATTTATGTACTGCATCTATTTTTAGGATATTTGTGCAAGGACAAATCAGATACAGGAGTACGCCAGCTACTCACGGAAAATTTGATTCCTTTGGAGAGATTGCTTGTGGAAACGGATGCTCCTTTTATGTATCCCAATACCAGAGCATCTAAGTTACCAGAACATGTTAAGGAAGGTCTAACAGAAAGGTAATTTTTACTTGTTTTCCTTTTTTTATTATGAAAATATGAAATTTTTGCTGTAAAAGGGCTATTAATTATTTTCTTTTGATTATTTTCCTAAA
This sequence comes from Holobus sp. GC000080, assembly GCA_030556065.1. Classification (NCBI taxonomy): domain Eukaryota; kingdom Metazoa; phylum Arthropoda; class Insecta; order Coleoptera; family Staphylinidae; genus Holobus; species Holobus sp. GC000080. The sequence continues at coordinate 21,959 of JASKGO010001601.1, forward strand.
TAATATAAAGTAATTTCTTTCAAAGTGCTATTATTATTGATATAATTAATAGATTTCACTTTTTAAAAACTTACAAAGCCTTTTTTAAATTTTTAATAAGATTTGCTATTTGAAATCTGCAAATTAAAAACAGAGTATTAAAAGAACTGACCAAACTATTAGAAATTTTAAAATAACAAACGAAAATCTGTTTCTAAAGATCTTTGTAAGTTAAAAACATCTGAAATTTTTTCAGACATAAAGCAAATTAATAATAACAACAAAAATACATGAAACAAATCAATAAAACAACAAAGAAATAGCTAAAGAAAGTGAAGCATCATCAGATAAATATTGAAATTTTCTAGAAAAACTAGTCATAAAGCAAATCATTCACGAAAATTAGTCAAAACTAAAAATATCAGATGCGTTGACTGCGTAAATTCGCAGGAAACTATGGCAGGAAACAACTAAAAAATGTCAACGAAAGTTGAAAAATTACTTGGCACCAATTCAATAATACATTATTATTATTATTCGGTATTATTTTACAGGTCCATGACTTTCCTGCACAGATACTGCACGTTCCAAAGGAACGAACCCTGCTGTCTGCCGGCAATCGTCGAAATGATCGCGGCGTTCATGAAGAAAAAACCCGAAGACGTTGCACTGGCAACCTCCTTCAACGCTCTCAAACTATTTGGTTTATCGCAATGACCCCAACGGTATTTGTGATTCATACCGATTCATACACAACGCACAAATAATGCTTGAAAGAGCTCCAGAAGCAGCGCAATAAGGCTAAAAAAAAAACAACAATAATTATTTTACCATAGAGGACAGGCCGCTTATTAATATTTCATTATTTTTATTTGTTCTTTATACGCAGCGGCGTTTGTTTTCTATTATTATTTTTTTTCTATAGTGTGCTAAATAGTTTATTTTTAGCAACGAAACAACAACTTTTATGTGATTATAATGTTATTGAAGTGTATTTTGTATGACGCAACGTTGCGCAAATTGCTAGGAATCCTGTTTTCTAGTAATGTTCGATTATTGTTGTAATTGCAGCGAATTTTGTGATGAATGTTTGTAATTTAGTAGTCTCAAATAGTAGCTGCATTATTTAATTTAGCAATTTATGTAAAATTGCTTCTAAAATGTAGGATTTTTTTTTTGATTTTTGGGTGGAAATTTTCCATTTGTACCTTATACACAAGTACAAATGTAAATTACTGCTGTGTAATTTAGTTTGATGACTATTTAAATATTTAGTCAGTATCTAATCAAACCCTTAATAGTGGTTTAAATTGATGGTATGAAATCTATTTTTGTTTTGTTTAAATGTTGATAATAATTAGTTGTTTAGGAACATCAAATGTGCCTTTCTTTGTGATATAAAATGCAAATGTCTGGTGCCGAAACTTTCTAAGCAATATTTACAACTAAGTAGATTTTTTATTGTATTTGTTGTATTCTGAAAAGTCCGAAAATAAATCTAATATCGTTGAACTTTCTTTTTTCTTTAACAAAGCATCCGAAAATAAAGAAATTTTACTGAAAAACAAAGTGTTTGTTTGTGAGAATCAGTAGTATTTATTTGGTACGCAAAAATAAGCATTTATTGTAAATTTTAAGCATATTCATTGGTTTTCCTAGGTATTATGGAGAATATGACGAAGCATGCTTGGGCTATTATTACTCTTTTTTTTATTGATTTCATTGTTTTCAATCAGCAACAGCTGTTTATTGATTTTTGACAGCCTGGTTAATAACTAAAGTGCTGCCACTACAAGCAGACAATTCATTTAATTTAATTTTTGCTTTTACGTAAAATTCCAAGACCAGTTTTCGAAAATTTTCATAAATTTCAGTTAAGATATAATTATAGCGTCGTTATCAATAAGAAAATTGATTAGAAGTGTTCGGATTTTTGCAAAATTTGTTCTAGAACTTTTTGGAACGTCAATCGTTGATACTTTTGGAGTGGGGATAGGCGTCGTGGTATAAATATCGAAGCGTCCAGATTTTGCTCCAAAAGTGCAAAAGTTGCGAAGCTAATCGTTTGTGCGAGCTTACTACAATTTGTGATTTGTGCTATTTAGCTATTTCATATCCTTTGTGAATCATCTACTTCGAAAGTCTACGAATTTTCTGTCCAGGTAATTATAGTTTACTTATATATTGTCGTTTTTTCACGAAATTTCCGATATTTCGTGTGACTCTTGTGAATGCTCGGAAATTGCAAATGGCGGACAAAGAGAAAATGAATGATTTCAAAATTGATTTGTAGTTGACGCAATAGTTTAATGTCAGTGCGATCAATGCATTTAATTGTATGATTTAAAAAGCGCGTTTTTTTTGAATGGTTAATCTTCGGTTTTCTTAAAATAGGAAATCATTAAAATGACGTTTTAGAAGTTCGCCATCTTGTGCAGGCCTTGTCTCCTTATTGCAGATCGATCTACAAGACTGCAAGGTTGCTTTGTATCGCGTTGCTATTAACACATTTCATCATTTGTTTCATCAAAATTTTAACAAAATTCTTATAGTCGCGTCAATTTAATTTGATTTGGTTCATAAGGTGAGCTGTACCGTTGTTCCATAGCGTGCATGACGCATTCTCTTTGTTCGTCATTGCATGTCGACATAAAATGGCGTCGATCAATTAATTGATTGAATTCATTTCGTTTTCCAGGATGCAGATCTTCGTTAAAACCCTAACTGGCAAAACCATCACCTTGGAGGTTGAACCTTCTGATACCATTGAAAATGTGAAGGCCAAGATCCAGGATAAGGAGGGCATTCCCCCAGACCAACAGCGATTGATCTTTGCTGGAAAGCAGTTGGAAGATGGCAGAACCTTGTCTGACTATAACATCCAGAAGGAGTCCACCCTTCACTTGGTATTGCGTCTCCGCGGTGGCATGCAAATCTTTGTCAAGACTTTGACTGGAAAGACTATCACTTTGGAAGTTGAACCATCTGACACCATTGAAAATGTTAAGGCTAAGATCCAAGATAAGGAAGGTATTCCTCCAGATCAGCAGAGATTGATCTTTGCTGGAAAGCAATTGGAAGATGGGCGCACTTTGTCCGACTACAACATCCAGAAGGAATCTACACTCCATTTGGTATTGCGTCTTCGTGGTGGCATGCAGATCTTCGTCAAGACTTTGACTGGCAAAACAATCACCTTGGAAGTTGAACCTTCTGACACAATTGAAAACGTAAAGGCCAAGATTCAAGACAAAGAAGGCATTCCCCCAGATCAGCAGAGATTGATCTTCGCCGGCAAACAGTTGGAAGACGGACGCACTTTGTCCGATTACAACATCCAGAAGGAATCTACACTCCATTTGGTTTTACGTCTCCGTGGAGGTATGCAGATCTTCGTTAAGACATTGACTGGAAAGACAATCACCTTGGAAGTTGAACCTTCCGACACAATTGAAAATGTAAAAGCCAAAATCCAAGACAAAGAAGGCATTCCTCCAGATCAACAACGTTTGATCTTCGCTGGCAAACAGTTGGAAGATGGACGCACTTTGTCAGATTACAACATTCAAAAGGAGTCCACTCTTCATTTGGTATTGCGTCTCCGTGGTGGTATGCAGATCTTCGTCAAGACTTTAACTGGAAAAACCATCACATTGGAAGTCGAGCCATCCGACACCATTGAAAATGTAAAGGCAAAAATCCAGGACAAAGAAGGTATTCCTCCAGACCAACAGAGATTGATCTTCGCTGGTAAACAGTTGGAAGACGGCAGGACTTTGTCCGACTACAACATCCAAAAGGAATCTACACTCCATTTGGTATTGCGTCTTCGCGGTGGTATGCAGATCTTCGTTAAGACATTGACTGGAAAGACCATCACCTTGGAGGTCGAACCATCTGACACCATTGAAAACGTAAAAGCCAAAATCCAAGACAAAGAGGGCATTCCTCCAGATCAGCAACGTTTGATCTTCGCCGGAAAACAGTTGGAAGATGGCCGGACTTTGTCCGACTATAACATTCAGAAAGAGTCAACTCTTCACNAAAATCCAGGACAAAGAAGGTATTCCCCCAGATCAGCAGAGATTGATCTTCGCTGGCAAACAGTTGGAAGATGGACGAACATTGTCCGACTACAACATTCAGAAGGAATCCACCCTTCATTTGGTATTGCGTCTCCGAGGAGGCGATATCTCTTTCGCAGTGCGTTTCCAATGAGGCCAATAAATCGTCTCTAAAATTCTCTCCAAACTATTTTTTCGCTATAAAAGCACTACTATTATAATATTTTTTGTACCTTTTTCTTAGAAGCGGCTTTTATTGTAACAATGAAACTAGAGACGTTGCCGAATAATAATAAAATACTATGATTGAAAACATTACACATAAATAAATACAATGAATAAATAATTTAATGTCTAATTTTTTCATATTGTTTTCAGGATTATTAATTTTTTCAGGTAATACAGTAATTAAAAAAAAGAGACAATTTTTTCTTTGGTTTTCAAATTGTCGCGTAACTGCTGATTATTTTTTTAAATTTATTTCATGAATGCTGTGTAAACACGGTGAAAAAGTAATAAATTAATTGTTCTAAACAGATATTTCAATATTTAAAGTCTAATTTAATAATTAACAAAAGAGCTTTCTTGTTTTTTGTGATAAAAAATAAATTAAAATCTTTTTTTTTATGGAAAAGATGTCAATGGATTGAATAGTTTATTTTATTCTAAATTAATTGATCAACTTGGCTGTTAATTTTGCATTTGCAATACTTCGTTTTTTTTTTTAATTTCGATTGTTTTTTTTTCAAAAATTAATATCGGGACTGCAGGGGGCAGTAGAAGTGTAGAAGAAGGCGCCGGGCAGAGCGTAGGGAACGAGGTAGGAAGCCAGTTAGTTTAAAGGTAAAAATAAAAACATTTAAAAAGTTTGCAGTTTTTCTTTCTCACAGGTAGATCCAAAGTTATTTGAAGAAAATCTTCACTTATTATTAATTTTTAATGTTTAATAAATCATAAAATCAATGATTTAATTGCATATTACATAGCGATTATTTTCTAAAGAATTGCCATCCCTTACAAATTTAGAATTGAATTGAGTTTATAATTATTTTTGTAATATAATAAATTACATCCTGAATAATATTTAAATATTTTATAAATGTAAATTTGTTTTTTCATTAATGTTTTAAAAAGAAAAACAAAAAAAATTAGCGCAAACAAACCGCAATTGATTTTTTTATGAAAGTACTTTGCTTTTTATTAATTTTTCTAACTTAATTTATTAAATAATAAATTTATAAATACAAGTCTTTAAAACAATATTTAAAAAGCTTTAAAATGATATAAAATTTAAGATTGCCCAATATTTTTTACTGGTTTTTATAACAAAAAGCTCCACGAAATTGCTGCTTTTAATTTTAAGTAAAAAAATGTAATTGCAAATAAAATATTAAAGATTTTTTTTGACCCAAAATCATTTAAAAATAAAGTAAATGAATTGTTTATAATAATTAAATGTAAAAATATAGAAATTTATTTTTAATTTATTTAAATAATAAGCTTTCTTTTATAGGTAGCGTTCCTGTATTTCAATTACTGTTAATGCAAGTTTGCCGTCTTCTTTTAAACAAATAAAATCAAAAAAATTAAAAAATATTTATCGCTGTTTTTTACAAATTTAATTGGCTCAAAGAAAAGCCAAAATTTTTTTTTCAACCTAAAGCCATTTTTATGATCCGGACAAAAGCTCTTCAAATTGATATTTTGAAAGCAAAATGAGCTTTTACTTATAACTCTTCAACCATTTGACTTATTTTTTTTAAATAAACTTATTCCTTACGGCAAATAAATGCTGTTTTCAATTTGTTATAAATAATTGGAAATTTATTTTTTTTTTATGGAGAAAAAGTCATGCCAACTTCGATGTTCAAAATTAAAAAAAATATATATTCAGTTTTTTTATAAATTACAAATTTTATTTGAAATAAAAATACAAAAGAAATGTTTTCAACATGTTTTAATATTAAAAAATAACATTAATGAAACATAAAGTATCATTTGATAACATAGCAATAGAATCACAATATTTAACGATCATTAATGTAAATGATTAATCACTATTACAACATAATCAATGTAATCAATACTTTTGTTGGACCATAAAAAACACATTTACTTCATTAAACATCGCTCAGGTAGTTTGTGTAAACAACTCGACCGATGTAATTTGTCTTTAAAGAGTTCTACAAGAAAAACGATCAAAGCCAAACTGTGTCCCATTAACAAAAGCAGAAAAATTCCTCGAACATGAAGCCAACTTATCGGCCGTCTAAAATCATCGCTATTTTTCGGTTGGTTACTTCTTAAAGCCCTCTGCATTTTAAAATCTTCTCCAAAGAAAGCCTGCAATACAGAAAAAACAAAACAAAAATTATAATAAATTGCATGGAGAATATTGTAAAGTAAATGTTACTTCTTGCACCCATTGAGCGTTCAAACCGCTTTCAATCAATTGGTAAACGTGATGTTCAATTAGGGGTTTCAGAACCGAGTTTCGCGGAATGATGAGGGCAATGTAAACGGCATAAAAGTTCTCTCTCATTACTGTTATGTGATTCAATTGCTCGTCCGGAATACGACTATTGATTACGTAGCCGTGTCTTAAGTTTTCCACCAGCACGCCGAATTTTCCTTTGTAAAGGCGCCGATATAGATTTTCATCGGCGTCCTCTACGAAGTTCTTGATAAGTTTATCATTTGATGACTGAAATTATATTGATTTGTTTATTATTTAACAATAATTATTATTATAATTAAATAGCTTTTTCTTTATAAAGTTATTTTTTAATGGCAATTACAAATTGGAAAATAAACTTTATTTTTTTTCTTCTGCCAATTATAATTATTGAAAATGATAAATTACCAAAGTGATAGTAGTCAATGAACATTGAACATTTTTTTGAAGCTTGAAACGTTCTTCGTTTTTTTGTAAAAGCCATTTGAAAAATGCAAATTTTGAATTTCGCGCCCTCATTTATAATTTGTTAATGGCCGCCCAGCAAAATCCATAGTTAAAAATTAACAGGACAGCTATGACAAACAATATCCATAATATTTTGCGGCACTGCCATTGACAAATTAAAAATGAGGGCGCGAAATTCAAAATTTGCATTATTTCAAAGGGCTTTCACTTAAAAAATAATAATGTTAGGACCTTGAAAAATATGTTTAAAGATACTCCTCATTGAATTAAACTACTTAGGTATATAATAGTTTTGTAAAATTATAATGGGGAGCAGAAAAACATAAAATTTAATTTTACAATTAATAATTTCCTACGCTCACAAGAAAAGTGCGACACGCTTTTTATAAAAAATGAAAAAACTTCTTAAGGACTTAAAAAAATAATTTTGAAATAAAAATATTAACTTTATAATGTTTTAAAATTAATATAACTCCACAAGAACTTTTTATTTTTTTTATTTTAGGCCTCTACAAATTTCCGCTTATAGGAAAAAGGACCCTGGAAAAATATTACTTACTGATCCTTGCAATCCTTCAGTGTAAGAAATATGATTTGCGCCCCATTTATAGTTGCTCTTGTTAAAATTCCCCACAGTATCTATTCTGCTTTCGTATCTGTGTAAAAAAATAAATAAAATAAAATCCTTATAAAAATTATGAAAATTTAAAATTAAATTAAAGTTTAAGTTGAATTTTAAAAATGTCTTTATAATTACCTAGGTTTGGTCATGACACTAAATATTTTGCTCGTAAATATTGAGGCCACTATAAAATTAAACAAAATATTCATAGCCAAAACTAGACGCATTCTTTCCACAGTCTTTTTCAGAATAATTTTGTGACTTTGCTGAAGGAAAATCGCCAATGACATGTAAAAACAATCAGCTAATACATTTCTAAAAAGAAATTATTAAAGCAAGTAAAATTTTCTGTTTTAACTGAAATTAAATTTAAATCTACTGAAAGAAATTCCTTGAGGTGTAAGTTGTTAATCCAAAGAACAGCAATAGAACTAATCCAATTAATAACCAGGTGTCCAAAGTAAATGCAAGCAATGGAGCAAATAGTGTTAGTAAAATTCTACAATTTAAAATTAAGAACATTTTTCTTTTGCAGGTCTAGGCGATATAAAAGTAGTTATATTTATAATTACTTGGGCGATGGTACCAAACAAGTTGTTCCGACTTGAATCATCGGTATGACGAAATCAGTGTACTTTAGTTTTTTACCTTGCAGATAAAAACCACCTGATTAATGGAAGGGAAATAGTTTTTGTTACAATAAATCATTAAATAAGTAAATTGAAAATTATATTGAATAATTACCCAAGCCTATGTCCACTTCGTTATCAGATACCCAGCCAAGGATGCCAAAATTGGAATCGTTTCCGTACACTTCACCCCATTTATCATTGGAATGTTTTAAGTTACAGGCAAGTTTATACTTCTTACAAAATTCTATTATGTAATGAAGTTCTAAACCATTTTGTTTTTCTACCAGAAAAAAAATTATTTGATACTATTTTTTTAAATAATTTAATGAAATAAATTATTAAATATATTCCTTTTTAATCATTTATTTGAAAAGTAAAGTTTTTTTTCACTAATTTTATACTTTTTTTGCGAACTAAAAGTTAAGTTTTAAAACAATGTTTTAAAATATTTATAGTTTTTGATATGAATTAAAAAAAAAAACAAATAAAAATATTAATTTTGTCTCTTGAAAAGTGTTTCAAAAATGGTATTAACAGTTATTTTAAGTTTTAAATTGTTTTTCTTTGTGTTTAAAAAATATCAATTTAATTGTAACCATTTTTGAATAATGTATTTGAATTTTATTAATTTATTTAAAAAATAACGCTTTTTTCACTAATTTTATATTTCTTTTTTTGGAAACTAAAAGTTTCAAAACAGCTTTTTTTTAATATTTATTATTTTTAAGAAGAACTGAAAAATTAAAACAGTAAAAACCTCTTTATTTACTTTGTCATCTTTAAAAGTTTTTTTAAAAACTGTATTAACAGTTTTTTTTTATGAAGTTTCTAATTAATTTCTTTCGTATTTAATAAAAATTAATTTAGCAGTAATCATTTTTAATTATTTAATAGTATTTCATTATTTATTTGAAAAATTTTGTTTTTCACTAATTTTATAGTTTTTGATTACAAACTAAATGTTTTAAAACAGTTTTTTTTTAATATTTATGATTTCTAAGATGAATTAAAAAGTAGGAACAGTTTTTTAAGAAGTTTTAAATTGACTCTCTTTGAATTTAAAAAGTATCCATTTAGAAGTAACCATTTTGTAATAATGTTTTAAAATTTCATTAATTTATTTGAAAAATATTGTTTTTTTTTTTTCATTAATTTTATACTTTTTGTTTGCAAACTAAAAGTTTAGTTTTAAAACAATGTTTTGAAATATTTATAGTTTTTGAGATGAATTAAAAAAAAAACAAATAAAATCGTTATATTAATTTTGTCTTCTTGAAAAGTTTTTCAAAAATGGTATTAACAGTTATTTTAAGAAGTTTTAAATTGAATTTCTTTGTATTTAAAAAATATCAATTTAATTGTAACCATTTTTGAATAATGCATTTGAATTTTATTAATTTAGTTAAGAAAAAACGCTTTTTTCACTAATTTTATATTTCTTTTTTTGGAAACTAAAAGTTTCAAAACAGTTTTTTTTAAATATTTATTATTTTTAAGAAGAACTGAAAAATTAAAACAGTAAAAACCTCTTTATTTACTTTGTCATCTTTAAAAGTTTTTTTAAAAACTGTATTAACAGTTTTTTT